>CAUYRB010032733.1:0-118672 GCA_963574695.1 Propithecus perrieri | reverse complement strand
TGGTTTCTTTATGTTGATATTCTATTTTCTCTTCAATTCCATTGAGTTTCCTTATAATCCATAATCGGAATTCTTCCTCTGTCAGTTTAATCGTATCATGTACGTTGGTATCAATTGATGGAGATCGAATATTTTCTTTTGGAGGTGATTTTTCTCTCTGATCTTTCACGTTTCCTATGTTCTTTCACTGATTCTTTTTCATCAGGCTACTCTGTCAAGGACTGGTAGTGCTGGGATTGGTTAATGGATTTAATTTTGGGACTCCAGAGGGGCGTTCCTTGGCAGAGCTGAGGAGATGTGCCCTGGTCCTGTATTGTCTTGGTGGAGTTTTAGTCTGTCGGGTTATCTCTGGCCTGTTATCTTCACCTTCTGCTTATGGAGATTAGTGAGTTAGTTTCCCTTGCTTAGAATCCCAGGAGTTGGATCACTTTGTGTTTGTGACTCCGCTATCGACCACTTGTTTGAGATGGAAGGTACTGTGTTGAGCTATGAAGTTACTCTCTTTTTTGTTGTTTGTATTTTGCATGGAGGAGTCGGTTATCAAGGTATTCCAATGCTTTCGTATTGAGCTGTAAATCCCCAAATGGAACATACAGGTGCCTCAGTCTTTGGGGGATGTCTCACCACTCCCAAAGGTTACTTGAGCCCTGTTACTAATTTAGAAGGAGTGAGAAGAGCAACAGGAAACAGCAAGCCTAAGAGAGTATACTTCAGAGGTTGCTTGATCAGCAGCTAGGAAAAAGCTGCTAATATGTTATCCAGGGCTCTTTTGCCCCTCTTGTGGAGCAGCTCCTGATGGATGTGACAATTGGTGCAATTGCTAAGGACTCTGGTCAAGATTTTCCTTCCAACACCACAAGCCCCTAAGATGACAACGGCCTGGGCAGCAAGAGCAAGCCATTGTGTTATGGTCTTATCAGATGATCAAATCCAATCAGCTGTACCAAGCCAACAAACTGCCCCCTTTTTCTTAGATCCAAGGTCACACAGGTTCAAGCTAGTCCTATGGGGAGAGCGACTATTTTTCTTTCTCCCTTCCTTCAAGGGCTGAGACTGTCCTGGAGGGCTGTGGGAGGGGCGTTGGCTAGGACTGTCCAAAATCCAGCCTGGACAGTGTCTACTCTCGTTTCTCCCCTCCTCCAAGGGTGAGTTTTGCCCTGCCCTGCCAGATAACTCGCCAGACTGGGGGAAAGGTACTTCCTTGGACTACCAAACACTCAGATCAGGAAGTGGCTACCCTCGTTATTCCACTCCTTCAAGGGTGGGGTTTGTCTAGTTGATAGGAAGTGCACACCTCAAGGTCTGCTGGAGAAGCCCTGTCCAAAGCCACTGAGGGACCCAGACCAGAAAGCAGCCTGTCCTGCTACTTCTCCCCAGCAGATGTGGGGTCAGTCCCTTTGGTACGAAATACCAGTGGCCTGATCGCAGTCAAGGGCCGTCCACAACCTCTGCAGGTCTCAGCCCAGAAAGCAGCTTCCCTTGCCCCTCCGCACTTGCAAATGTGGGAGACAGTTTTTTTGGCGGAAGGAGCCGGCTATCAATTCACAACAACGAGGCAGCCGTGGGTCCCAGCTGGGAAAACAGCCTCCTTTACTGCTGGGCCCTAACCATTGTGGAGTCTGTCCATATGTCAGGCAGCACCAGCTACCAAGTCTTACCAGAGAGGTGACTGCGTGTCACAGCTTGAAAAGCGGCCTCTTTGGTTACTTCACACTCTTAGGGGTGCCAGCTGTCTCTTTGGTGCAGAATAGCCCAGCTGCGGAGATGGAACAAAGTAGCAGTAGCACTCGTGGGTTTCAGAGAAAAAAAAAAATAAATAGTAATAATGAAAAAAGGAATAACAGAAAAAGACAGAGAAACAAACAAAAAAGAGGGGCAACCCCCTTTTACAGCTCCATCCAGGGGCAGAGTCAGTCCCTTTGGCATGAGGCGTTGGGGGGGTGCCGAGTCGCCTGGGAGTGAGGGTGGTCGCTCCGGGTCAACAAATAGCCTCCTTCTGTTCTCCGTCTTTTTGGCGCGAAGGGCGGGCGGCAGGGTGGAATGGGCCGCCCGAGACCGCCTTGCAGCTCGGCCAAGAAAGCGATCTCTCTCCCTTTTCTGACTTTTCAAAGGCAGAGCTTGAGCCACTGAAGCGTTGGGGGCAGGAAGCGAGTCGCCTGGGACTGAGGGTGGTCGCTCCGGTTCATGGCTCAACAAATAGCCTCCTCCTGTTTTCCGTCCTTTTGGTGCGTACCGCCGGCGGCAGCGTGGAACCGGCCGCGGAGACCACCAAGCAGCTCAGCTAAGATGGCAATCTCTCTACCTTTTCCGATTTTTCAAAGGTGGAGCTTGAGCCGCCGGCTCCGGGAAGACTGTCTACAGGGTTGGGAGAGAAAGCGGCTTCTCTCCTAACTCTCCTCCTCGGAGGGCGGGGCCGGCTCTGCCAGGCAGAGGCAGGGGTGCTGACTCCGGCCGTTGCCTGGGCAATGGGCCCTGGTAATTTTAGGCTATGGACTCCCAGAATGGTGGCTGCCCCTCTCCTGAGAGTCGGCGCTGGAGGCGGCTACGGTGGTGGTTTCCGAGGGCAGAGCCTCCTTTATGGTGTTCACCTCCCCCGATCTGGTCCTGGCGGAGTCCTGAGGCGTGAAGCCTGTCTCCAAACTTTCTCCTGTACAATCGGGAAGTGTCCGAACAGGGAAGTGACCGCTCAGAGAAGTCCCTCCCCGCTCCCTGGCAAAGCAGACCTAGCACCGCACACTGGAGAGTTCAAAATGTTTCCCGCTCCTGTCTCTACTCCCCACAGCCTGTCGGCCTGTGTCACCACTTCACACTGACATCAGGAGCGTCCCTGCCTGCGAGGGTGTGGAGGTCGGTGAGGGAGGAGTCATCCTCCTGTGGGTCAGATCACCCGGCCCCGGCCAGTAGGCCGACGGGCACGGCCGTCCCACGCTCCCCGGACTTTGTGGTCGATTCTCCGGTTCACCTTTTTTTTCCACAGTGCAGCTTGTCCCTCGCTGCTTCTCTGCAGATTCACAAAGCTGATCCTATGGGAGAGCGATTTACTTGCGTGTAGCTGTCCGCGTTCTTCACCTCCTACTCTGGGAACAGAGAGCAAGGAGGTCACTGCTAATCCACCATTTTACCATCCTCCTGATGTTGGTATTTTAATAGGGATTGCATTGAATCTGCATGAAACCATAAGAATTCTAGACGTAAACGTTGGAAAAACTCTTATAGACATCGGAGTAGTCAAAGAATTTATGAAGAAGACCTCAAAAGCAATCGCAACTACAAAAATAAATAAATGGGACCTGTTCAAATTAAAAAGCTCTGTACAGTCAAAGAAACTATCACTAGAGCAAACAGCCAACTTACAGAATGGGAAAAAATGTATGCATGCTACACATCTGATAAAGGGCTGATAACTAGAATCTATATAGAACTCAGGAAAATCAGCAAGAAAAAAAATCAAACGACCCCATTAAAGAGTGGGCAAAGGACACGAACAGAAACTTTTCAAAAGAAGATAAACTAGTAGATAAGAATCATGAAAAATGCTCAACATCTCTAATCATCAGGGAAATGCAAATCAAAACCACAATGAGCTATCACTTAACTCCAGTGAGCATGGCTTTTAACAAAAAATCCCAAAACAACAAATGTTGGCGTGGATGAAGAGAGACAGGAACACTCATACACTGCTGCTGGGACTGCAAAATAGTACCACTTCTATCGAAAGTAGTATGCAGATACCTCAAAGAACTAAAAGTAGAACTACCATTTGATCCAGCAATCCCACTACTGGGTATCTACCCAAAGGAAAAAAAGACATTCTATAAAAACGACATCTGCACTCGAATGTTTATAGCAGCACAATTCACAATTGCAAAGATGTGGAAACAACCCAAGTGCCCATCAATACATGAGTGGATTAATAAAATGTGGTATATGTACACCATGGAGTACTATTCAGCCATAAAAAATTACGAACTACCTATTGTATTATCCTGGATGGAGCTGGAACCTATTTTTCTAAGTGAAGTATTACAAGAATGAAAAAACAAACACCACATGTACTCACCATTAAATTGGTACTAACTGATTAACACTAACATGCACATATGGGAAGTAACATTCACAGTGTTGGGAAGGTGGGAGAGGTGAGGAGGGGATGGATGGGTAAATCCACACCTATCAGACGTGGTGCACACTGTCTGGGGGATGGGCATGATTTTCAGGTGGTGCAAAGGCAATTTATATAACCAAAGTGTTTGTACCCCTGTAATAGTCTGAAATAAAATAAAATAAAAAAACCTTTACAAGGAGTGTTGATTTGTCTGTTTTCTCTAAGTTTGCCTAGCTATACAATGTTTTCTTAAAGTAGGGTTATTTTACAATGGGGTTAAAAATAGTGTGAGCATTTTTTTCATTGTTTCATCAATTGGATAACACAGAGATGAAGAATTTCAGAATTTCACCTGGCATTCAGTTGATGCCAATAATCTGTCATGTGGCAGGAAGGCGGCCTCAATGATCTCTCAAGGTCTGTGCCATCCCTTTAAACGTATTACTCCTTGGGCTCCATGAGTTTGCTCATTTGCAAAAGGTAATGCCATTGTTCACTGGAGAGCCCACTTGGTTCAAACTGACAAAGACAGCTGCAGAAATTCAGCATCAATTTTCTGCTATCCCACTCATACTTTTTGGTATCTATTTTTCTGTTTCTTAAACAATCTTACTTTCAGACTGAAAGCTTAAATCTTAAATTTAAGTTAGCGTAAATTGTGATGCTCTTATGTTGAACATTTTTCTAGCATTCTAGAGTCTTTATTATGGGGTGAGTAAGAGATAGCTATGTTCATAGGAAATTCAGATTAGCAGGCTAAGGAGAGACTTCTGTAGAAATCATCTTAATCTTCACATACTTTTCAGTACCAAGATCCAGGTAGGGCATCACAGTCTTCTGACACCCATCACTGACAGCCTCCTTTTATAATCTGACCATTTGGGGGGAACACACAGTTGGCATGTGTTGCAGTACAAAGGAGGTATTGAAGCACCTGCAGAACTGCCTGGTGCCTTTGACTCTGCAGAAGGCATAAGGTTAAAGGGGACAGAATGGTGTAGAAAGAAGGGACAGACTATATTGCTACTAGCTGTCGGTTTTCAGTCAGTCATGCTTATTTCTGATTTATAAAACTTTTTCTAGAAGTCCATCTTTCCTTTCAAAACACTTAGCAAATTCCAAAAAAATAAAAAAATAAAACTCATCTGGCTAGAAGACTGGGTCTTTGCTTTTGTGCTAAATTTGTGTTCAGAAATGAAAACTTTTGCTGAAAGATGACTCTATGAAGAAGGAGAAGAGACTCACCACTCAGTTGCTGGGCTGCAGCCAGGCGGCTGGGCTTCAGGATAAACTGGCACTGCATCTCTCGGGGCAGCTCTTCCATGAGGAAGGGCTCTTGGAAGTTGAAAGGGGTGGTTGAGTCCTTTGATCCTGGTGTCAAGAGTGCAGTGTCTCGAAGATGGCTCATTTTAATTCCATAGGGATATTCATGGCCTACAGAGAAAAACCTAAATGTAGACTTCAGATTGACTGGTACTGAGACCTTGTGTGCTACAAACAGAACATACTGCGATTTACTCCTGGGATTTTTGGTATAAAGAATCCTTTTGTTGACTGAATGATTATGTACATTCTTACAGCTGGAGACCCCTGCATAATGCAGGTGGTCCTTCAAAGCAGTTTTAAGAGGGGGTGGGGAGGATAAGAAAAGAAAAACCTTTAAGGACTATCTTGTTTAGAATAAATGCACAGATCAGTTTGTGAATTGCATAATGTTGACTCTTTGTATGTTTGCATCTGACAATATTTAAAGGTATTTTAGTATCTCCTTTGACATACACTAGATCTATAAATCTTCAGCAAATCTTTGTCCTCAAATCTTTGTCCGCATTCAGCCTCAAATCTATGACTTAAAATATTTACTCTACCTATAACATAAGTATTATACAGACCAAATAAGTAAATGTTAGTAGCTAACATTATTTAAATAACAGGAATATGTCAAGCATCACTATCATTATCTACCACATGATGTCTGTGTGATAAAGACATTTCATTACTTTTTATTAGTTATATAATTAGAGCTACTCAAGAGCATTGGGACTAGTTTGATTTATGCTTCCCTCCTACTGCTGCCCTTTGAGGTTCGTGTTCATAGGCAGTAATCAGAAGGAAGCAGGGGATCAGAAACACAGAAAACAGATACAAAAAGAAATTTACAAACTAGAAAAACTAAACCCTGGACACCTGACTACAATGCGATTTTGCTCTTTAGTACTCTAAGTAATTGCATCCTCTTAGTGTAATCCTCAAATACCATTGTGCTATAGATTTTTTTAACTATAGAGAATAAGTTCCCTTCTATTCGTGACTTACTACTGAATGTAATTCAGTGAACTCTCACTCTTCCTTCCCACCTGGCATAGGCCTACAATGTCGATGTTCCATTAATATGAATTAATACAACAACTTCCAGGGGTTAGGGCAAAATGAGGCTTCTATAACAGCAATAAAAAAAATCAATTTATCAAAATAGCTAGCTAGTAATCTACAACTGAGGTTTGCAAGGCACATTAAAATTAAAATATACAATTAAGAACTGCTGCAAAATCATGGAACAATCATGTCCTATTGTTTTTTAATAAGAGGTAATATGAAGCCTGGAGCTGTTTTAAGCCAAAAAATTACCATCTACCTAGTTTTAATTAAATTAATATATTAAAACAATTATTTTAAATATTTAATTTTTAATGACAACTTTGTTACTCATTCACTTTTACAAAAATGACAACATTAAAAACCTGAAATCCTGTTAATTTTGTTCTCAGTTCTGTGCATGATCACTTTCTATATTCTAACTCTGAAAAAATACATTTTGTAGAAGTTTGGTTTTAGATTACTCAGATCACTTGGAACACTCTAAATTACACAGTATCGACCTCATAAATAAATGAAAGGGTTACATGAGACAATGCATATAATATGGTCTGTACAATGTCTGGCAAGTGGTAAGCATTTTAAAATTGTTAACAGAAATTGTCATCATCATCATTGTCATATCAAGATTTGCTACAGATACTGTCCCTTATTTTAATTGTTCTAGTTCTGTTAACCACACTGAATAAAATGCTGATCAAGAAATTAGCTAAATGATTGCAATAAAGTGAGGTGTAACCTATTTACCACTAATTCCTCAAAACACATGCTGGAAAATTAGGCTAGAGAAATAGCAAATGGATTAAATGAGTTAATCTCATTTTCTTTATGATACCTAAGAAAGTTCTGGGCATAAAGCAGGTGTTACATACTCATGGTGGATTAACATGCATGACTGGGATTATAGATTGTCTTCCATAGAGGCAGCATATAGTTAGGAAAAGGGACAGGAAATTCAAGAACTGAATGTGAAAAATAAATGTATGGAGAAAAAGGAATATCAATACATATTGCTTTCTTACAGAAAAATTTAAAAAAATTTGGCAAGATAAGTATAAAGTGAAAAAGCAGAGAGGAAAATTTACATTTCTCCTCTTAACTATACCATTAACTGCTTGAATGAGGAGATATTATTTGCCCAGCACATAGTAAATGCTTAATATATACTTATTAGATGAATATCATGTGAGATTATTTAATAGTAGTTAAGCTTCGGACCATACAACCAATTCTCCGAGACATTTAGAATTATAATAAAAACACAATCAATGCTATCTTCGATTTTCACAAAAACTTACCAATGAGTGGGTATGGTGCGTCTTCCTTGCCAGAATTGACCCATAACTGGTAATCTCTCTCAGAGCCCTTGGAGATAAAAGAATTAAAAGTCACAATACATCTTTCACATTTGGTGCCTGAATGAGGACACATTTTTTGAAATTTTTATGCTTTGCAAAAGGAAAAACCTGGAGACAATAAATGCTATTCAGATTCACGAGAGTGGTTATGGTTATTGAGGATAGAAGTGCTGATTGCTACAACAAATCTCCCTTTCCCCATTCCGCAACAGAGGACTCAGGAATCCTGCCTTTTTCCCTCCAGTGATGGCTGGGGATCCACGAACTGCAATGGAATCAGGCCCTCACTATTTAGGCAGCCCATGGAACGTGAAATCATAGCTAGGCCCTTTTACAAAAGAACAAACTTCTTGGTTCTAAAAGGCTAATCTCTTCTTTATAGTCCTGACTTCTGCTATATCTCTGGACTTGTCAGAGAATACTGGACTTAACCTCCAACATGCCCCTGCAAAGAAACCTTGTTATCCAGAAAGCCACAAATACTGCTGTGTCTATGAATAAAAATAAAATGTCAAAGGCTGATTATTAGGTCTTCTGAATAGGAGAAGAATGACCAAGAGGCTTTGAGGACATAGGTAGTTGGCACAGTTTGCACTGGCTTTAGTTTGGGTAAGTCCAGTCCTGGGGACTGAAAGGATAAGATTCTATCTAGAGAATAGGCCCAGTCACAGAAAACAATAAAATTGTTCACTAGCAGAATGATAACCCAGTAACACTATAAATCCCACTTGAAAGAAATAACATTAAATTATATGGATTTTGCTAAATCCTCTGGGAGGGATAAAATGAAAATGCTTTAAATGAAACTTGAACAGATAAATCTGCTGGCAATATTTCATATCCTTGCCTTTAACTTTTGATTAGAAATCATGGCCCTGTCCTTATAATAGAGGGTACTGGCTATGAAGGACACCATACAAACCAGCTCCTTTTCCCCCTCTCAAACACTCAGCTTGTCACTTCCTCCCTGCCCCATCCCCTAGCCAAAATTTTTGTCATAAATAGGACTAGTAATCTAAATAAAAATCTTTTATTTTTATGTAATATCTGAAAACATCAGAATAATCCCTTAGAACAGGTATAACCAAACAGCCTCAATTCCTAATCAAATTAATAGAATTTTTTTTTGGTTTGAGATTGATCATTTTATCCAAAGGAAAACCATAGATACGAAAATGAATCATGTCATTAATCTCCTTTTCTAGCCCTGAAACTATCCACTCTCTTCCAAAATATATTCATACAGGTCAGAAATCAATGCATAGATGCCTTCTTCATTCAGTACATATAAATTTAACTACATTTTAAATGTATTACTAAATTTAATTAATCAGCTTTCTTATCCCAAATTTTGGTTGCCCTGAGTTCTTAAGGGCTTACTATGGCACTGTGTATAAGCAAATGTAAATACAATGAATAATATTATGGCATGTTTTAAATATGTACCATGACACATAATAGTAACAGTATACTTACTTTAATATTTATAGAGAATCTCATTCAAGGAATAATGTTTTTAAAGTGCTTCCCTTAGTTTCCATCTTTTTGAAATTCACTCCCTTTAATAAAAGTACTCATTGTATAGTGTTTAGTTACTGGTAGGGAAGCAATGAGAAGAACCTTCCAGTTCTCTTTTCTCTATCTCATCCTCAAACATTCTAATATTCTCCACTACTAAAATTTCAAAAACTAATGTCTGTCACAGAAAACAGAAAGGGACAGAAGTTAAAAGCAAAACATGGAAGAGTGTGGTGTGAATACTAAAATTCTAGTCCAATCCCATTATGCTTTTCAGTTCATACAGGTTTTAAAATAAGAGTAGAAGAATAGCACCCATATATTAAGCTGATATTAAAGGTTTATTGTCCTTAACTTCTACATTTTGGGGAACCAGATATGACTGGTATCTCTAATAATCAGCTGTCTTATGAAAGGGATAATATTTACATACATTTAAAGTATCAAAGTCTGTTTTTAATTAAGATTATCTAGCAGAGTAACTTACAGTTATCCCTAGCATTGAAAATAACATGTTGATAACTTCATTCGCTGTATCTGAATTCTTTACTGTTATAGTTTTAGACTGTAGGAAAAAAAGAAATAAGAAATACAGCTATAAATAAATAATTTTAAAACAGGTGAATAAATCATTGTCAAATGATTATCCGAAGACAAATCTTGATTTCTTGTGGAAAGAGTAAATCATGAGACTTAAGTAGAACATGATTATAATTTACATTTATTCCCTTATATATTATGCCTTTTAATAAAACATTTATTTCTCTTAAAATAAAAAATGCATGGTCCACAAAATATAACAGCTTAAGCGAGTAAAAAAAAGACTGACTATATTTCAGAGACAATACAGGGATCCAGCTCCCAATACAAAAAAAAAAAAAGTCAGTGAGGCTGGTCCCCTGGCTTATTTCCATAATTGTATTCCACAATGTAATCGGTAACAGAAGAAGGGAGAGAGCTGAATCTCTATTTTTTCCTGAGTACTGTTTTCACAGTATAGGGTTTTATTTCTTTGCATGGTATAAAGTCAGTTCAGAAAAAATCAGAATAATAACTGGTTACAAAAAACATTTAAAGCTTAGAATTTTTAAAAACAACTATTTGTTGAGCACTTTCTATGCGTCAGACACTGCGGCTACTAATTTTCATTGTTGAAATCTTTCGAGGATTTAAAACCAATGAGTCTAGAAAAATTGAAAATTTTAGAAAGCTTAATTTTATTACCAACTCTGCCATTGAACAGAGTATCTATAATAGCTCCGTGTTAAACTACAGTAAGAATTGCTCCTTAAAATGACAATTTTCAAAAAACCAAAAAGGAGTTAGCAAGATTCTGAGATATCCATAGAGCTCACTGAATTCCAAAAGATACTACTTAAATATAAAACAATGCTATGTTATCAAATAAGTATTTTTGCTATATGTATAAGTTTTATATATGATAATTATAAGAAATCAGTTATTAAGGCTATGTCCCAGACAGAGAAGGCTTAAAAGGCACAAATAAGAAGCATAAAAGGAAATATAATGATATTTAAAAAACATAAAAATAAAGGTAAGTGAAATCCACTAATAATCTATCACTTATTCTTCAGTAGTATTTCTTCCCTATGAGCCAATTACTTGACATGACAAATGGCCTCTAAAAGTTGTTTGTTAAATGAATTTTAATTTTTAAAAAAATATTTTAAATGCATTGATTTTAAATTGTACTCCTTGTATCCCCAAGGATTATGCAAAATTGTCTCAGAGCCCAACAGGCAGGTTTTAGAGCACCCAACCCAATGTCTGTCTTCTGCCAGAGTGTCATAGGTATGTTACATACTGGGCTTTAACTTAAAACATAATTTCAATAAAGGTTTCTATTTTTTAAGTCTAAGAATGTTTCCATTTAATTTAAAGAAACTCTCTCATGAAGTCTTTTGTAAAGTGAAGACTCTATCCTTGCAATGATCTGGTTTCTAAGATAATGGTTTTTCTTAGTACTAGGCCCATACGTTCAAAATAGTAATTATAGAAAGTATCTTTTTCCTGCATGCTTTTCTGGTAGACAAAGCAAATGAATTTCAGCAGATAAAGCTCTTTGGCTAATAAATAAAAAAACAGACAAAACTGAAAATGTGGCTATTTTGTTCTATATTAGCAGAATTTACTGACAGGTTGTGTGTAACTAAAGGACTAACATAATACTTCCCATACATGCATTCCTATTTGGGGAATAACTCTGGAAGTAGGGCTCCCTAAAAGAGACTCTTGCCATGAAATATACTTCAGAGAGCAAAGGACAGAGTATGTCACATCATCCTTGACTCATCCAGGGTACTAGCAATAAAAAGAGCACCCGACCTGACCACATCTTTTGTCTTTTCCAAAATGAGAGTGGGGCATCAGTCCTTTCTCAAACACACACTTTTCCATACACTGAAAAGAAAATGTTAAAAAATTCAAGGGGTTTTCCATGAAAATCTTGAATGTATTCAACTGCCACAACTGAATCAAAGCAGGCAGAAACAACAGTGTTTTGTTTTTTTCCTACTTTGCTATAGGAAGGACATCTCTGTAGTTTCATACCATAAAAATTTGAGTATTTTCCTCCAGCAGTGATATCTGGCATTCAGGAGTAGGTCGGAACATTTGCATTACTTTTGCTTTTGGCCAAAACGTAACTATTTTGCACTACATATTTTTCCACAAATAAATAAAACTATTTTGTGTGATCTAGAGCTGCTGTGAAATATGACAGTCCATAGTATCATAAAAATAGTCTTAAGTTTCCATCTTATTCATTATTGTTAATATCTTAGCTCTTGTATCAGTCATCAAATTATGCATAATAACTGGGGTTAAAGACTTAACATTTATTTGACCAAGTGATAAACACTGTGAGGCAGAAAAGTGCTGATCCCTTAAAAATGTCACCTTTCCCAGATCATCCACTTATTAACCTGAGGGATTCAATCCATAAAAACTTAAAGAATAAACTTTTCAAAACCACTCTCTACTTAAGAAGTGACAAGTTGGAAAAAATTGCTTAATAATAATAGGAAATACCTCTTTGTGGAAGCAGATTTACTACAAGTCTCTGTACCTGCTATTGCAAAGATTCAGAGAAACATTCATGGCAGAAGGAGGAAAGAGATATCTGACAAGCAGTGTTCTTTACAAGCACAAATGTTAAATACTGTAGTTAATATGAATTTCTCTTGCTTCATTTTCTCTAGGGCTTACTTTTCATACATACAAAGACACAGAGATATCTTGGAAAACGAATTTTCCCCCTATGTTATCTCTAAATGCCTACCTTCCATAGCACATACACAGTATATCTGTCTGCCTGTCTCTCTTTTTATCCATGCTATTCTGCTTTATGCAGGGACTTGGAATTTAATTTTCTGGCTTACAAACACTTACATAGACACAATTCCCAATGTCCTTGGCGAAGATTTTGAGGGGAATGCTCTTCGGGTAGTCCTTCTCTTTCTCTAGATTGATGTATCTAATCAAATGCAACAACAACCCAAAACAACACTGAGTCAGATGGAATTTGCTGATGGCTTATTTTAAAAATCAATCTATTTTACTAATATTTTCAGTATACTTATATGCTATTTTTAAAGACAGATGAAAAGACTCAGCAAAGTCAGATTACATTATGGGTTGGAAGAGAATAAATAAATTTTTTCAGGACATTAGGCGTGGGCACAAAAAAGAATGAGGCCTCCATGTCCAGTGAGGTTTGAGAAGCACAATCAGATTAAGGCGCCCCTAGGTAATGTTTTATCCTTAAAACTTTCCTGCCTTCTCTGGACAGGTCCAGCACCCCACTGATAAGAACAGGAGCATATACAATACTTTACAAGGCAAAACCAAAGCAGTGATGTTTTACTTTTCATCTAGCTCTCCAATAGAGTGTAAATTTTGGTTATCCCATTGCTGGGGGAGGGGGAGAGGGGCAGGAGGAGGGAAGGACCATAGGTCTAATAAATGAGCCTAAGTTTATCATTTTAGTCTATATGCTCAATAATGGGGTTACTAATTGATTTTTGAGGTGCTCAGGAGAAAACCCTGCATTTATGGAAACTTAATACATACTTTAAGGAAACTGTTAGCTCCAATTGGTAGCCTGGAGACAATGGAAAGAGATGGAAGGTATTACTGACTAATTTCTGTCTAAAATGATCTAAGTAGACCTCAGTGTTCTCCTTCCTAGAAAGTAAAGCAAGTAGTAGCTAGTGAGTAATATAAACAGCAGCTTATTTTCAGGACAAATGAATAATTTCTACTAAGGAGAAGGGGAATACTTTGGGGCACATCTCTGCAGAAAAGGTTTTAATTCGTTTATTGAAGGTTAAAGATTAAAAATATATACTGAAAAAAATACCTTTGAAGGAGAGAGAGCCATTTGTCCTTTTGTTCTGGAGAACTGCAGTCAAAGAAAATGGAAGGGAAAAATCACATAAAGTATTTATGTTAACATATTTAAGACTGTCAATGCAGAAGAAAATTAAACAGCCTGTTGTTATTAAAGTAGTTGACATATAAGATGCAACCTCAGCATAATTGTGTTCTGGAGAATCCTGTGATGAAATGCCCTTTTGGAAAAATCACACAGTGAAGTACAGTTTTATTAAATTTTCTTGGCTGGGTCTAAGATAGACCCTCTTTTCTACTTTACCGCTTTTTTACAAGTGGTATTATACCAGTAAGAGGTAGCTCTTATAGTGGAAAGAGTACTTGATTTGGAATCCAACACCTGGTTTTCCCACATCTGTAAAACTGGGTTAATTATCCCACTCAGAGTGTTTTTGTAGCTTAAAGGGCCACACAAATAGAAAATATGCTTAATGTTGAGATTAAAGAGAGTAAGGTGAAATCTGGCATATGGATAAAAATATGTAGGCCTAGAAACCAGGCTGTTCTCAGGAAAATAAACATTTTTTTAAAAATACATACAGAATTATAATTTAGTAAATTAGTTCATAGAAAACTTGTTCTTAATTACTGTAACCTGATTGAGGTCAATCCATTTATAGCTAAATTACTATTGATTAATATAATTTTTCTGTCATCACAGCTGCATTTAATTCTTAAAGTTAGAAATAAAATTAACTTTATTCCTATATGGTCTTGTTACTCGCAAGCTTTTAAAACCATATTTCTAATCTATTTAGAGAAATTGGAAACCCTAGTTATTTTCTTATTCCAAAAGGATACACTTTATAAATATTTTTAATTTGTTTCTAACTTTGTTGCTTAGCAATTTTTTCCATAAGCAATCTCTCAGGATTGGCCATCAGAAAGCATATTACATCTTTTTTACCACTAACTATGCAACTTCCATCTTTAGTGATTTTTTACTATCTTTTCTAAAAAAGATTTTCTAGGTTCAAGTTTTCTAGGTTTATGTCAAACCTTGGATTTACTCAGCAAAAATCCATGTTGAAAATAGATGAGACACTTTCTTCAGATCCATTAACTTTTTTCAAAGCAGTTAAAGAAAAACTACCCCTTTAAGACACTTAGTATTTACCACCAGCAAACTGGTTTCACTGATCAACACATAAGTGCACATATAAGAATAACATTTATTGGGTGTCGGGCAGGTGGGAGGGGGAGGGAGGGGATGGGTATATGAATACATAATGAGTACGATGCACACCATCCGGTGGATGGACACATTTGAAGCTCTGACTGGGGGGTGGCGGAAGGGCAACATACGTAACCTAAACATCTGTACCCCCATAATATGCTGAAAAAAAAGACACTTAGTAATTTTTAAACTTTTAATTGACAAATAAGATATACAGAGAAAACTGCACAAAGCTTAAGTGTACAGCTTGAAGAATTTTTACAAATTGAATACGCCTATATAACCACCACCCAGATTATGAAACAGATAATCACCTTACAAGGTCCCCTGATGTTCCTTTTTGGCCAGTAGTTCCCACTATCCTAACTTCCAACAGCATAGAATAGTTTTGCTTGTTGGGGTACTTTATGTAAGTGTAATCAATACTATTTTGATTCTGGCTTCTTTCATTCAACATTATGTTTGTGAAATTTATCCATATTATTGCATGCAGTTTTAGATCATTCATTCTCATTGCTATACGGTGTTCCGTTGTTGGAATATATAGTATCCATTACCTCAAAAAATAAACAAATTATGAAGTGTGTCAGGTGAATATACAGAGATTGATTTGTGTAATCTTCTTGTATATTTACCCTTCCCCCTACTCTACACTAGAATCCAGGACTCTATTTCTTTAGTAGTTCTTAATCTTAGGCATTTTTACAGGACTCAAACTAGAAGTGCTCCAAAGTCAATGGTTATCTCAGAGTTTCATAAACACCTAAGCCCATCAAAAAAGACAAAACTAATACTCAGGAGAGGAGAAGACAGTGTATCTTAAAGAAAGAAAAAGGGCATGGCAGATTAGAAGATTCTCTCGTATTATGGAGGGCATAGAGCTCTGTCATCCTTGAGAGTGAGCTGGGAACCATGTCATTCAGTTAAGGTGTTCTAAGGAAACAACCCAGAGGAAATGGTTTTATGGAGCAACTAGAGAGCCTGGGTCCCAGGCACCATTTTTAAATCAGCAAAGATACCTGCACCCCGCATGTAGCAAGGAAGCAAAACATCTCTGGATGTATAGAGACAACTCTGGACATAGAAAAAGATGGTGTCAGTAGCAACCACAGTACACTGAAGGTCAGAAGACTTTCGTGTGTTTTGGAGGCATCTCAGAAGTCTGCTGTATTGATTCTACCTGAAGAAAACAGAGGTTCCAGTAAAGAAGAAAATCTGATTTCCTACAAGCCTGGGAAAATGGAGGTTTAAGGGAAGTTTTAATTTGATCTCTAAATAAACAGGTATACCTGAGTTTACAGTTTAAGATTCACAATAGGTACATAAGTTAAAATATTATTCTTCTGATTATCCTTGTAGATAGATCACTGTCAGATTTAAGTTCTTCCTGTGTATTTTGAACAATGTTCCCTTTATATCACACAGTTATCTGTAAAATCAAGGTGTAGCACTTATTTTTCTGGTAGATGTAAATCCTAGGTTT
Source organism: Propithecus perrieri (assembly GCA_963574695.1). Classification (NCBI taxonomy): domain Eukaryota; kingdom Metazoa; phylum Chordata; class Mammalia; order Primates; family Indriidae; genus Propithecus; species Propithecus perrieri. The sequence continues at coordinate 102,242 of CAUYRB010032733.1, read as the reverse complement.
GTGAATCAGAGTACATGTAGTGACAGAGATGTTAAATTCCTTTTGGATTTTTTTTTAAAGATATGACTATCCTCTTTCCCAAAGTAAAGCATGTAAAGTTCACATTGATCGTTTGCTCTCTCCCCAATTTGACTCAATTGGGAGTTCTTTAATTCTGGCTGTTGTCAGATTTCAAAGCTGTTAGTTCTTACTTTTTTGTTTTTTAATATTTATTATAGTAACTGCGTAGGAGAGATTGCTTCTTGAGCTGCTAGCCTGATGGCATTTTAAACTAGATTTCCCTAACATTTACTGAGACTACACACCATTTCTGATGGTCTTCATCCCTTCCTAAAGATTTGAGCTTCCCTCTGATACCATTTCACTTTGGCCTGAAAAACTTCTGTTAACATTTTATTTTTGCAGAACAGGTCTGTAGGCAATACATTCTTATAGTTTTTTTTTCTTTTTAAATTCTATTTCACCTTCATTTTTTAAGAATACTTTTGCTGGTTATCATATTCTAGGTTGAAAGTTGTTACTTAACAACACTTTAAAGATGTTGTTCCACTGTCTCCTGACCTTCACAATTTCTAATGAAGAGTCCAAAATAATTCAAATTGTCATTCTCCTACTTGTAATGCATTGCTTTTCTCTGTCTGCTTTCAAGATTTTTCTCTTCTCTTTGATTTACAGTAGTTGTCTATAACATGACCAGGTATCGTTTTCTTCATCTCATCCTGTCTGAGGTCCACTGAGCTTATTCCAATCTGTACATTTATATCTTTTACCAAATTTGAGAGGTTTTTATATATTATTTTTTCAAATATTTCTTCTGCCCCATTCCCTCCCTCCTTTTCCTGGAATTCCAATTACGTGTATATTATACTTTTTGACATTTTCCCACCAGTCCCTGATGCATTTTTAATTTAAAAAAATTTGTGTTTTCTCTGTTCTTAGATTAGACAATTTGTATTGTTGTATCTTCAAATTCACTGACTACTCTTTCAACTGCCATTCTATAGGGAAGGCCAATATTTTTTATTTAAATTTTGTAGTTTTCAGTTCTAGAATTTCTATTTGGCCATAATAAAATATTTTCTATTTCTCTGCTGCTATTTCCTGTCTTTTCATTAAGTTCAATTGGATTTTCATTTTATCTACCATGCATATTTATGAAAACTGCTTTAAAGTTCTTTTCTAATAATTTAACATATAGGTCATCTCAGGATAGGCTGCTATTGATTATCTTTTCTCTTTCCTTGTTCTTCATGTGTCAAGAATTTTAGATTACATTCTGGACATTACAAATGTTTTGTTTTAGAGACTCTGTATTCTGCTTTATTTGCAAAACAGTGTTGATGTTTTTGTTTTAGTAAGCAACTAACTTGATTAGCTCAAGCTACAAACTCTATTTCACCTGTGGTAGACAACAGGTCAGTACAATTCTTTAAGTCTTAGCTTCAACCTGCAAGTCTATCCTCGGCATGTGGGGGTTCAGTGATCAGAGACTTGGGCAGTGTCTATACACAGAATTTGTAGCTTCCCTTCTCTGACACGTTCATTTATGAGATTTCCCCCTTCATGCTGCAATATCTGTGATTGACCCAGACTCTATACCCTGGTTCTTCAGCCCAGGAAGATTTTTGTCAGTTTTAGTTGCCCTGCATCATGATGTGACTGCCTCGTGCCCTCAGGTCCTCAGGTGGAAGCCTTAAAATCAGGAAACTCACCCACTGCTAGTGACTTCTTCCAAGTTTTAATTCTTCTCCAAAATCTGCCAACTTTTGTTCATTCTCTAGAACCCTCAGGTAATTTTTGGAGTTTACAGTTGTTATTTGTAGGGTGGTCAGTCTGTTAAGACCCTACTCTGACATACCAGAGGCAGAACTCAACACTTTACTTTTTTAAAAAATAAAATTAAGTTTTAAATAATTTTAGATTTCCATAAAAGTTACAAAGATAATACAGAGAGTCCCTGTATACTTGTCACCCAGTTTAAGTTTCCTCCAATATTACCCTCTTACATTATAATGCTCCATTTGTTAAAACTAAGAAAGCAATACTGGTATATTACTATTAACTAAACTCTTGACTTTATTCAGATTTCACTGGTTTTCCCATTAATGTCCTTTTTCTATTCTAGAAACCAATCCAGAATACTGCATTATATTTAATTATCATGTCTCCTTAGTAATTGATCTATGACAGTTTCTCAGTCTTTCCCTGTTTTTGTTTCTTGACTTTGACAGTTTTGAGGAGTACTGGTCAGTTATCTTGCAGAATGTCTCTCAATTTGTGTTAGTTGGGTGTTTTTCTCATGATTAGACTGGAGTTATGGGTTTTTCTGGAAAAAGACCATAGAGGTGAATTGCTCTTATCATTACATTATATCAAGGAGTTCATGATATCCACACACATCACTGGTGATATTAACCTTGATTACTTGGCTAAAGAACCATAGTTTGAGCAATACAATATATAAAACTTGTTTCCACATTTCCTCCTCTTCTTATAAAGAAGTTTCATGGAAATTCTTTGATTAAAAACATAATATAGTCACGCCCCTCACTTGAAATTGCTTCCCTTTACCTGTAACTCAGGGAGATTAAGCAATAGGAAATGACAGTATCTCCAGAAATCTGTCATGGAAAAGAAGATATGCCGAGAAAGCTACAAACACATGTTACTTCCAAATAAGTTCTTAAAATCTTGTGATAGGCTAATAGTGTATAGTAGAGTTTAATGACACACCTGTCTTTTAATAGAGAAGATTGAACAGCTTGGAAAATTTTAGTTATCTGGCTTTAGGATGATGCCTGAGGAGTTTGGTGGTGGTGGGAAGAGAACAGAATAAAAAGCATCATGCTCATGTAATGGACACTAACTCTTTAAGGGTAAAACAAATACCGGAGTTGGAACACAGTTGTTCAAAAGCACAGGTATGAGTTTTGGTATGCTCTCCCTGAACTGAAAAGTGCCAATTAAGCATGTTCAGGATAAGAGGACAAAAATTCTTTATTCATACATTCTCCAACCCCATCCCCACCTAGGAGTAAGTCTTGGGAAACTAATTTTTACTTCTTAAAATCTTAAGTTTTCTCTTGATTGTACATCTCTATAGATACTAAATCAAAATCTGATACACAATTCAGGTAACCCAGTATTTCATGACATTAATTTTATTGGTATAATGAAAACCTACTTTGTTAGAAAATTTTGGAGTATAAACTAGTTATTCGAACTTCATTGGACTATTTTACAAAATTTGCTTCAGTGAAGGTCATTTCAGTGGTTCAAAAAGACTGATAAGACTCGAAAGCTCAATATGTAAAACAAATACCTAGATATTAGAAAAGAGATGTTGGAAAGGGAGTGCTAAAGATCTGACCAGTCTATTCCCCTTCCATATTCCTGGAAGTTCCTATCCCCCCAGTTGTTTCAGTAGAGCCCCTTTTAAAAATCATTGGTCAAACCAAGGAAAATGACTCCAAGAGTTCCCAATAGTACCATTATTTTTCATATATTTTAATCAGAAGCTCTTTGGGGGAAACATAAGTCACAAAAGTATCTTGGTTTGGTATATGCGTCAAAAGATGAATTACTGATGTCATAAACAATCAGAATAAAATATTTTCCTTCTAACAATCTGGGGAACAAAATTTGCTTAATTTTTTTCTCTCATCCCAGAAATTACAATAGTAGCTAATCTAGGTAAACACAGGACAAACTGTGATTCTTACCTGAAAGTGGCCACAAAGTTGAGAGTGGGCCAGCCCAAGACAAAGGATTTCATAGTATTGGTGTTGCCTTCTCCCACTTCATCCACACAGCTTGCTATCCACATATCAGTTAATTTAATTTTGTTTTTAATCTTAAAGTTATTATTATACCTAGAAAGATAAAACCAAAAGGACTTCTTGTTATTTTGTTTCCTAAATTTTATGGGAGATTCTGTACTTATAATAAATGTCTTATTCACTGCTTTTATCTTCAGTGCCTAGCACAGTAAATTGTAACACAGTTGGCTACCTTGGCCTAAGAATGCCTTTAAAACATTTGGTGAAACATTTATTCCTCATGCCTGCATGAATGGCACCAAATAGCCATAAACTGGCCACTTAATTTTTCTATATATTGAGAATTGCATTTGGATCCAAAACCTAACTTTAGCTTTACTGCTGTTACAAAAAACTAATTCATTTATTATTTATAACTTGCTTATTTCCAAAAAGATTTGAGTAGCTGAACACACAAAATATTCATGATTTATTAAAATGTTTATAAAATTTTCATTTTAAGAGAGATGCACTGAAAAAACCTGGAATTAATTATAGGCATTTATAATGCATTTTCAACTGAGTGGTTGTAAGATTTTTCTAGTCTTTTGAGGCATAAATTATTTTAAATTTCCTTTCTTAAGATTTTGTTCAAACATTTTTCCATATAACCTGGTTAAAACTGAAGAACTATAACCTAAAATAGAACCTAAAAGAGAATAGGGTTGACACAATTAACATTTATATCTGGGGACTCAGAAGGTGATCTACTTATAAGTCAGCAGTGAAACTGCTTTTTCAGAATTTCTACCTAATCCCCCTTAGACCCCTAATATGGAAACCATTATATCTTTTGACCTAATTGACAGATTTGATGCTCAGATGGACCTGAGACTTAAATAGATAAAAAGAATGCCCAGGGAAATTTGGGTACATCCTAGTTTTCAGCAAACACTGTCAACATCCAGCACAAAATGGAGCAAATATAATACTGTAGCCAATAAAAGGAAGAATTTAACACCCTCTCTATCATTGCACTTACTAAAATTCCCTTAGTTTGACCAAATAAATATGTGGCAGCTGGTCAATTATTTATCTCACCTGTGCTTACTTCTGTAGGCCCAACTCAAGGACTGAAAGCAATTTCCAAATGAAGCCTAAAGATGAGCTGACATAATATGGAACTGAAGGTCTCCCCTTTCCCCTATGGCCAAGTATAAAGACTAAGCACTGGTCTCAGATTATTTCAACAAATTACTTGATCCAGTGTACGACCCAATTCTTTATCCTAGGGTAAGAACTCACAGAAAAGACATAGGTTTGTTATCGCAGGAGACTATTTCTTTTTGGTTGCTATTTATTTTGGAAAAAATTAAGTTCTTTCATATTAAAAAGGCTCTGTGAATATATCTAAATGTTTGCTATGAGAATGATCATGTAATTAATTTCTTAAAAAACTGGCTAAATTTGTGCTCACTTCGGCAGCACATATACTAAAATTGGAACGATACAGAGAAGATTAGCATGGCCCCTGCGCAAGGATGACACGCAGATTCATGAAGCATTAATATTTTTATAATTAAAATTAAAAAAAAAACTGGCTAAATTTTTGTAAGGTGGCAGGATTTAATAATCATCATCATCATCTCCTCGAATACCTATGTTCTTTCTATCTTAAGGGTCTTGGGTTTATGCCAAAAAACTAAAAATAATATAGATCACCCAAATTTTTAAATATCCCCAATGGATATACAAAGTACTTAAAATAATCTTTCATGAACTAAATCTCTTAAATAATAACATTTAAATCAATTGATATAGATTTTTGTCACTTCATAGAAACATTAGAGTGGACACAGAGTTATGTGGGAAAAAAATGGTGTAACCTTATGTGATAGAGGGACAATTAAAACAAAAAGCTATAGAAGTAGGTGATGGGCACAAATTTTGCCAATATATTTAAAAACAGCAATTTTCTGGTGGCATATAAAATGTTTTTAGCAAAATATAGGTTACATAAAGACCACTTAGATGTGAACAGTATACAGAACAATAAATAATTTAACAAAAAAAAGAACAAAGGTTCTCTACTCTAAATATTATCATAACTGCTAAGGAAAAAAAAAAATAAAAGTGAAGGAAAATACCTTTTTCCCTAAGAATTGAATGCATGTTATAAGCAAGCAGTCTTTAAAGTCCTAAAGTTCAGGAAACTGGTTGTTGTCTGCTTTTCTACCTCTAGGCTAAGCTTTGCACCTGGTGACTACAATGTGGTAAGGAAGACAGAAAATGCCAGCCTTTGGAATTAAGGTCTATCTATATTCAAGTCTCAGCTCTGCCATTTCCTGGTTTATGACAAACCTCCCTGAGCCTTAGTGTTTGACATCTAAAACAACTGTTTTCTTGAGGGGTTGCTAGGAAAATTAAATGAGACCTTTGTGATTCTCCTATTATAATACCTAGCATATAGAACCCACCCAATAATTTTTAAATAAAGGAATAATTTTTTTTAACTAATGATTTGTTCCTCTATTAACAGCCTTCCTACTCAGAGCTTCAAGTGGACGTTTTCAAGTGCAAAGGCTTGGATAAAAAAACTTTTTTTCCCCTCTCTATTACTCATAACATCATATCCACTTCAAAAACTATATAGGTAGGCATTACTTCTATTCAAAACATTCTAAAACAGTTTCATTATCTTTATGTTTGCCTTTACTTTCGAAAAGTTCACTAAGCAGTCTATACCATTTCTCACTAAATGAATATTTAGTTGGATATCATCACAAAGACTGATTTAATGGTGAAAAAAACTACATGGTTGAGGAATCTTCTATGAAATTCTTAACAAAAGAAAGAGTTAAGTAATAGAGGCAGCAGACAACATATTGGTTAAAAGAATGGACTTTGAAATAAGATAGATCCAGGTCAAATGTGGGTTCAACTAATTACTCTGTGATCTTGAAGAAGTCAATTTCTCTGAGTATCAATTTCTTTTGTAAAATGAGGAAAATAAATACCCACCTCACAGAACATTTATAAGTCTTTGGAAGAATACCTAACATACAATAAGATCCCAATAAATGCTGGATTTCTATTGTTATTAACACTACTCAGATTAAATATAGTGTTTCACAAAATTATTTAGCATTATCCATGTCTTATTTATGACACTGAATAACTCTGGTGTGTGAGTGTGGGTAGTAGAATAAAGTGTTTACTATTCTCTAGTGACTACAAATCTCTTTCCTGAGATTAGATTTGTTAAAATACTTTTACCTTTCCTGTGTTTCATAAATAAGGAGAATGGGAAACAAGCAAGTAGCAGCCACCATGTTCTAGGTTGGGTGGTAACCATACTGGTATTTAGTGTTGAGCAGAAAGTGATTCCTCTTTGGTACGTCCAAAGTATTAATATATTCCAGATATGTCTGTATCTTCCTCTTAACTGTCATTTCCTCAGATAAAGCCCTCATTATCTCCCATCAGAATTACTACAATAACTTCCTATCTAGTCTCCTTGCTTCCACTCTTGCCTACCCTCCAATCCATTATCTAAATAACACGAGCCTGAATTATATTTTAAAAATATGAATCACATTATGCCTCTCTCCTAATTAAAACCCTTCAGAATAAAATCCTAAGTCCTTATGATAGCCTTTGTGGTACCAAGCCTCCAAGATTGTCCCCAATGATCCTTAATTCCTGATAGTCACACCCTTGTGTAGTTCTCTTCCATGCTGTACCAAGGTTGTTCTGTGTGACCAATCACATACATCAGAAATGATGGTACATCATTTCCAAAATTAGGTTATAAAAGACTGTGGTTTCTATTTTGGGTGCTATTTTAATGGCCTATTCTCTCTTTAACTCTCTTGGATCTTTCACTCTAAAGGAAGAAGCAACTACCATTATGAGCAGCCAGTAGAGAGACAGACCCACATGGAGAGGAAGCCCTTGGCCAACAGCTAGTGAGGAACTGAGACTGTCGGCATCCACACGAGTGAGCTTGGAAGTGGATTCTCCAGTTCTAGTTGAGCCTTGAGATAATTGTAACCCTGCCCATCAAGCTTGAGGGTCCTCATGAGGCCCTGTGAGCCAGAACCACCTAGATTCCAGACTCAGAGGAAATGTAGGAGATGTTTACAATTTTAAGCTGTTATGTTTTTGGGTAATTTGCTATACAGCAAGAGATCAAAGGTTAGGTCCTGATAACCTAACCTTTATCTACTTCACAAATCTTAATTCCTATCACTCTCTTTTGCTCATTAGGCTCCAGTTACACAGGCCTTCTTTTAACTCCCCCAAGGGCCAAGCTTTCCCCATCACTTTTGTATCTGTTCCCTCTACCTATTAATAGAATGCTCATCACGATTGCTATCTAAATGGCTACTTGCTTTTCATCTTTCAATGATTTTCCCCCTGACTACACCTTCCAGATACCCCATCTTTTACTTCACCTGGCACCTTATTTTCTTCATAGCACTAACCATAATCTGTCATTCCCCACCCCCCCCCCACGGGCCACCACACAATAAGGTAAGCTCCCACATTTGAATGTAAGCTACCGAAGAGCAAGGACCACTCATCACATTCTTCACTGTATTTCCTACATTTATTCAGAGCATGGCACAGGAGCTAAATGGACACTTGTTGAATGAATAAATAATTGAAACTTTTTTTTGCAAAAAACTAAACAAACATAAAACTCACTTTAGATATTAGGTATAGTAATAGAGGCCAGGCATTCTTAACAATAAGCATTGAGTAGAAAGGGTATCCTTATTAGTGGAAATGCAATTTTATAATGATAACCAGGAGAGAGTGTGTAGTCCACCTACTTGATTTTGGCCACAACAAACAGATCATTGAATAGGAAAAGATGCCGCTCCTGCCTCTGCAGGCCTCTTCTGAGTTCTACCCGGCCATCAATCAGCAGAGTCCTATTTGAGCACACAAATGATGACAGAAATGCACATGTGTCGATGCTAGCAGAAGGACTTTCCCTGTAACAGATCAAATTCCACAGATCGGTTAGTCAAACAATCAAATATAACAACCAAGTTTTATAAAATTATACCTTATAGTTGGCCAAGAAAAAGAAAACTCTGTAATTTTTTAATGCAATGGCACAGTGTCCTAATTGGTCCCCCAGTCTATTTATTCTCCACATAATAATCTTGAACACTTTATTATGAAAATTTTGAAACATAAAGCAAAGTTGAAATAGTTTTATGATAAACCCATGTATGTACACTTCAACCTAGGTTCTACCATTAATATTTTACTGTATTTGCTTTATTATATGCCTATCAACTATCTATCCTTCTATCCATGCATTCATTCATTCATTCATTTAGAAACAGAGTCTTGCTCTGTCACCCAGACTGGAGTGCAGTGGCATGATCATAGCTCACTGTAACCTCCAACTCCTGGGCTCAAGCCATCTTCTCACCTCAGCTGCCCAAGTGGGACTACAGGCATGTGCCACCACACTTGGCTATTTTTTTTTGGTAGAGATAGGGTCTCACAATGTTAACCAGGCCGGTCTTGAACTCCTGGCCTCAAGAGATCCTCCTGCCTTGGCCTCCTGAGGGAAGCAGAGTTGGTAAAATGGTAAAATATCTTCAAATATTTTGCCCATTCTTTTAAAAAATTGAATTATGTGTTATTATACACATATTATCTATTGAGGTATAGAATTTTTTTTATGTATCCTGGATACACTGTTGTGGTATATAGTGCTTTGTCAGGTATATATTTTGGAAAATATTTTCTCCCAGTCTGTCACTTGCCTGTACAATTTCTTAACACTTTTTTTTTTTTTTTTTTTTTGAGACAGAGTCTCACTCTGTTGCCCTGGCTAGAGTGAGTGCCGTGGCGTTAGCCTAGCTCACAGCAACCTCAAACTCCTGGGCTCAAGCGATCCTACTACCTCAGCCTCCCGAGTAGCTGGGACTATAGGCATGCACCACCATGTCTGGCTAATTTTTTCTATATATTTTTAGTTGTCCAGATAATTTCTTTCTATTTTTTTTAGTAGAGACAGGGTCTCGCTCTTGCTCAGGCTGGCTTAACAGTGTTTTTGACCAAAGTTTTATATTTTACAATTGATGAAGTTTAATTCATTAATTTTTTCATACAGTGTTTAATTTCTATGACCTTTCTAAGAAATCTTCACCTATACCTCAGTTATGAAGATATTCTCCTATGTGTTCTACTAAAATACGTATGATTTTGTTTTTACATTTAAGTCTATGATTGATCTCAAATTATTTTTGATTTATGGTATAAGGTAGAGGCTGAGGTTCATTTTGTTTTTGTAGATAAATATCTCATTATTCCAGCACCATTTGTACAAAAGAATTCCCCTTCCTCAGTGAATTGCTTTGGTACCTTTCCTAAAAATTACATGACCATAAAACATAGGTCTATTTCTAGGCTCTCTATTTAGTTGCACTGATTTGTTGATTCTTACGCTACAATCACATTGTTTTACTGTTATGTCTTTACAGTAAATCATGAAATTCGGTAATGTAAGTCCATCAACTTTTTCCTTTCTGAGACTGCTTAGGACAATCTAGGTCCTCTGCATTTCCACATACAGATGGTCTCCAGCTTACAATCTTAAACTTACAATCTTTCGATTTTACAATGGTGCGGGAAGTGATACACATTCAGTAGAAACCATACTTTCAATTTTGAACTTAGATATTTTCTTGGGGTAGATTAGGTGTATTAACTGTGTTTTTGACTTATGATATTTTCAACTTAATGATGAGTTTATTGGGACATGACCCCTTTGTAAATGGAGGAACATCTCTACATTTTAGAGATTAACAAAGATGAAGAACAAAGGAGGGAAAGTCTATTGTGACTCAGGAAGAAGAGACGAGATGTACTCAGATGAAAATGTACTCAGTCTGAAATTATCAGTGGACTAGGTGGTATGGGAAAATCAGTCAGGTACCTAGGAGTTGGAAGAGACGTCTGAAGTAGAGATGTCATATAAAGACAAGTGGATAAATAACACTTTGGAAATGGCTAGAACTGTCAGGGAAGGAACACAGAACAAGAAATAAGGTAGAAACACACTTTGGGAAAAGACTAAGTTAAAGAGGTGAAGGGAAGAGAACCTACGAGCAAGAGGGAGACTGCTGAATAAAGTAGCAGAAAAAGGATAAAAGGCAGTGGTGGTCTGGAGTGCTGAAGCTGGTAGAGGGGATAATGAGCTGAGGGCTGAGAAGATGTTTGGGGAAAAAGTCATCAGTTGGTCATTAGGACCTTCCAAAAAAAAACAGTTCCAGGAGAATGGTGAGGGCAGAATTCAAATGGCCTGGGGTTTGATAGTGAAAGAATGAGAAGTGAAGAACTAAAGGCAAGAACTCTGCTTATAGTTTAGCAGTTCAACACACAAGGATTCAAAAATGGTACAGCTGGTAGAGAAGGAAAGGTATGAAGAAGAGAGAAAGAATCAGCTCTGAGGTACGTGTTATTATTCCTCATTTTACAGATTTGATCCTATTTGCAGTAGTTAAAATTATACTGCTATTAAGTGAAGGTGATTTATAAGTATGGTTTCAAAATATGTACTTTTAAAAATTCCATGTAGCCTTTCAAATGGACAAGCACCTCACATTGGCTCAGCTCCCTCCTCTACTCATGGTGACTGAGTTGAGTGATTTAGGGCTTTAATGACTTGCGTGTGGGGGCTAATCCAAGCTTTTTTGCTAAGTAGTGTGATATGTCAAGTTATGTGGCTGCCTCAGTTTCCTCATCTGTAAAATAATGTAGGACTATAAGACTATAAAATCTTTAAATTCCTTTTATAATTTGAATATGGTGCTAACTAAAATAACATATACCAAAAGGTGGAATTAAGATTATTGATAAGAGGGAAACAGATAATGGATATGATTAACTACTTCGCAGAGTACAACCCTATCCTAAAGCATAAATGTAGCTTAGCATTTTTGACAGTCGCCTCAGTGAAATAACACAGAGTTGAAATAAAATAAAAACCAAACAACAGTAATAATAATAACAAAAGAACTAAGAGATATTTCTTTATTAGTCTAATTAAAATAGGAGCTCAAGGAATAAAAACCTGTCAGAGTCTCCATCAAAGTATAAGGTGTAAGAGGCCATGACCTGTCACCCCAGCTATTTGGTTCACCTGGCAGCTATAATGAATGGGGATTCTGGCCTCTTAGGTTTGAATAGTATGGGTCACAGTGTCAGATCTCTTTTGGGTATACCAAGAGTATGAGGACCATATGCTATCCTGACAGCTCTGAAATAATGCCTGAGTGGTCAGCCATCCCTTCCTCTATTACGGTCATTCTCATTGTGTGGGCTCCTGACCATCATCATCATTATTAATAGGGAACTTCTTAAAAAGGCAAATTCTCAGGCCCGCCTAAGACTTACTAAATCAGAAACTCGGGAGGGTTGGCTCAGCATTCTGTACTTTAACGAGTCATTTAGGTTATTCTAATGCAGAGGTCCCCAACCTACGGTGAGTTGTATAATTATTTCATTATATATTACAATGTAATAATAACAGAAATAAAGTGCACATTAAATGTAATGCGCTTGAATCAACCTGAAACCATCTCCCTCCACCCCCTGATCTGTGGAAAAATTGTCTTCCATGAAAACAGTCCCTGGTGCCAAAAAGGTTGGGGATCACTATTCTAATGCATGTTTAAGTTTGAGAAGCATTACTCCATTATGAGTCTACAACAGATTCTGGCTCTAACATTCTGAAATTCTACAATAATGTATTCAAAGTAAGTATAAGTAGTTTATAGTTCTATTTCAGCTAGGGTGAACTTCTGAGAGTTATTCCATCATTTCCTATATATTTTTTTCAGCTATAGTTACCTCTTCTAAGAAATGAATTCTATTATGCTAATTACTGATTAAGCACATATTATGGAATAACTTTAAGAGACCTATAGGTGAATAACAAGGCAAGTAAATCAATCAGAATCCTTTGAAAGAAAAGGGAAAGGGAATTTCTATGTTTGATATTATAGACTGGAATTAAGCAGAGAGAAGAAAAGGCCCACATTCACTATCACAGAGAAAAATTATTTCTCTCTCAAATTCTTTGAGTTGAGGGAGTGGGAGAAGGTATAATAACATCTTTTACTATGTAGTGATTTTCAAATTTGTAGAAAACAAGAATAAAGCTTCACTTGCTCTTGTCAAAACAATAAGGGCAAGGCTAGCAAGCAATGCATAAATGAAAGAATGACTAAAATAGCATTTTATAGCTTTAATTTTTTATTGAATAATAGGAAAAATTTGCAAGGGGAAAAATCATCTTTTGCATTTTGGTTTAGTTATTCAATAAATAACTGCTTTTTAATTATAATATTAATCCATCAGATAGCAGGATGGTTTAAATTTGGAATCCTCAAACTGTTACTCAAAGGGTCAGACAATAAATAGTTTAGGTTTTGTGAGCTATACAGTCTCTGTCGAAACTATTCAACTTTTCCCTTGTATTGCAAAATCAGTCACAGAGAATACATAAACAAACAGGTGCGGCTGTGTTCCAACAAAACTTTATTTACATAAACAAGCTGCCTATCTAGGCCAACTTTGCTGATCTTTGGTTTAAATAATACTTCTAAAACATTTTAATGTTTACAAATAAACACTAATCTGAAGCAATTAGGGAATTTATCTTTTTTGCTTAAGGTTGGCCTAGGCCAAAGATTAGACTATTTTTAAAAACGGTTTGCATTTAAAGCAATTCTAAAGGATTTTCATACATAATAACTCATTTTTCTCCTCACAATAATACTTTCACAGAAGTAGATTTGGTGGTGTCAGGGAGCATCCACAATGAAATTAAAACAATTTTCTTTTTCTGTGTGGGTTTATCTGTCTGTCATTTTAAAGATGTACATATGAGTAAGGCAAGAAATGCCTGAAGACTTTAGCAAGCTAAGCGTTGGTTTAAAAAAAATTCATGCAGTACTCTAGAATAAAAGCAAAGATCTTTTTCTTAAAAGAAAAAAAATCTTTCATAGAAGGAAAAAAAAAATAACCTTTGTTTTTTAAAACTACAATTTTAATTAGTGTTTCCTACTTAAAAATGTATTTTTCAATTATGTGATACTGAAGTGTTTATTTTTATTTTGAGGGCAATGTAGATAAGCTTATTTTTAGACTTTTAGAGTATGGAAATGGGGGAAGGGTAAGATTATAACCTATTCAGCCTCTTAATATAGCCCGATTAAGATTTCCAAGTTAGAATTAATAGAGTTCTAAAATGATCTAACAAATACAAGTAGAGTCTAAGAATTAACCTGCTGCCCGCTTCTTACATATTAACATTTTTATGAAAGGCAAAAAGGAGTTTTAATCATTTTTTATTAAAATAGACAGTAGCTTTCATGAAACCTGGCTGCAGTAATATTTCTTAATATTTATTACTAACATTCATTCTAAAAGAAAATCCACTTTCAGGTACAGTTTTAGAGTTGGTGTTATTCCCTAGTATATTACAAAAGAAAATAAACTAAAATTCAGAATACTTCTTAGAATTGTCTGTTTGTAAGTAGTAATCAATTAGAGATTATGATGAAAAATACCAGATAGGCTCTGGATAACTTCAAGGCCTGGTATAGTAGGTAGCACATAGTCACTGTTTAATAATTGTTTAATAACTGAACATAATTTATCTCCCCCAAATTTACTCACATCTCAAAGTCCATTCCCAATGCCATTTCGTCTATGAAAACTTTCTCTCAACTAAATCCTTGCTTGGCATCCCTTATACGACATCTAGCAACTTATATTCTGCTTTGTATTTCTTAAATATTCTCATTCGACATTCATTAAACATACAATTACCACATAACAAATTATTTCTAATAGTGATAAGGGCTGCCTTCTCTGGGTACCTGCCACGTGCCAGGCATAGGAAATAAATTTGGTCCCTGGCCTCAAAGAGTTATCAATCAAATAGGGAAATCGAGCAACACAATGATAAACCAGTGAGGTAAGTACAATAAAAGAAGTGTAGAGCACTGTGGCACAAAGAGGAGCAAAAATAGGAGCCCATCTTTGAGACTGGATTGGTTAGGAAAGTTTCTTGGAGGAACCAAAGTCTTAAAGGATGGGCAGATAAATAAAGCCTGAAGGGCACTGTAAAGTAGAAGGAAGAACATGTCAAAAATGCACCTTGTGCTTTGGTAATTGGAAAATTCAGAAAGGCTGGAATTATAAGGACCTGAGGAAGATCAGCAGCAGATATGGAAGGGGCCAGATCATGGATGTTTTTCCTACTATGCTAAGGGACTTAGACTTTATTTAAAAGTACTAAAGGATTTTGAGCAGGACACTGTGTTTTGTAATACAGGTTGAACATCCCTAATCCAAAAAACTGAAATCCAAAATGCTCCCAAATTCAAAACTTTCTGAGCATCAACCTGACACCACAAGTAAAAATTCCACACCTGACCTCATGTACACAAACTTTGTTTCATGTACAAAATTATAAAAAAGGTATAAAATTACCTCCAGGCTACGTGTATAAAGTATATATGAAATAGAAATGAATTTTGTGTTTAGACTTGGGTTCCATCCCAAGGTATCTCATCTCTAGAGCCTTATTTTGGAATATTCCAAAATAAAAAAAAAATCTAAAATCCAAAACACTTCTGGTTCCAAGCATTTTGCATCAAGGTTATTCAATGTGTATATTGACGAAAATAGAGGAGGACAACCTAAAGGAAGGGGAGACCATTAGGAAGTTATTAATATAGGTAAGAAACATTGCAAACCCAAGTTGGCAATGAGAAAAGGGATAAGAAAGATAGAAGAAAACATAAAAAATGCAGATTATTAAAATCTGTAAACTGATTAGTTGCGGGTGGTGAGCTGGAGATAAAATTGACAAGAGAAAAAGAATAAAGCCTTACTGCCCAGACTTTATTTATTTAGTTATTTTTTATTTTTCATCTAACAAACACCTGCTGAACATCTAAACATATTGGCTAGGCATTGTGCTAAATTAAGATACTGGGTAAATAAGTTAGATTTATTCTCTACTCTTGTGGAAATTTGAGTCTAGTTGTTCAGCTCAATTTCTAGTAGAGGTGAAAACTACAACCCACAGTTATATTTTATTTGGCCCAAATAGAGTTTTCAAAAACTTTGATTTTGAATGCCCAGTTCACCACATTCCCTTTCTGCCACTTCTTTACTCTGTCTACTGCACTTCCCAGCACCCTGAAAGCATTTATGTCTGTGATTCTTGCCTTAGTGTTGCTTTTTTTTTTAAAACTAGCTTAACTTTGAGTTATTTTATTTTATTTTTTGTAGAAATGGGGTCTTGCTATGTTGCCCAGGCTGGTCTCAAACTCCTGGCCTCCAGCAATCCTCCTGCCTCGGCCTCCCAAAGTGCTAAGATTATAGGCATGAGCTACCATGCCCAGCCATGTTCTTTTAAAAAATTATACTAGAATACACATAAAATAAAAAATCCCCATTTTGACCATTTTAAAATGTATACTTCAGTGGCATTTAGTACATTAACAATGTTATATAACCATTATCACTATTTAGTTCCCGAATATTTCATCACCCCTAAAGGAAAACCTGTACCTATTAAGCAGTCACTTCCCATTTGCCACTTCTCCCAGCTCCTGGCAACTACTAACACATCATTTTGTCTCTATGGCTTTGCCTATTCTGGATATTTCATATCATATAATATGTATCCTTTTATGCCTGGTTTCTTTTGCTTAGCATAATGTTTTCGAGGTTTATCCATGTAGTAGTATGTATCAGTACTTAATTCTTTTTTACCAAATAATATTCTATTGTATGGATATAACACAATTATTTATCCATTCATTAGTTGATGGACATTTGGGTTTTTTCCATGTTTGGGGTATTATAAATAATGCTGTTATAAGAATTTGTATACCTATTTTTGTTTGAACATCTGTTTCGGTTCTTTTGAATATATACGCAGGAATGGAACTACTGGATCATATGGCAATTCTATGTTTGACTTATTGAGGAACCACCGAACTGTTTTCCACAGTGGCTATACCAGTTTACATTCCCACCAGCAATAAATGAGGGCCCTAGTGTTACTTTTGACTCTTCCCTCTTTTGCTCACCACATAAAATCCATAAAATCACTTCTTATGTTTGAAGGAGATTTTAACTAAAAAATGAATTTCTTGACTCTAGGTCCTCACATCTAATCTTATAGCTTATAGTGAACTCCTGACTGGACTCTTTACTTTCTTGCTCTCTCTTTTCTCCAATCTATACTACTCACTCTATCAAATTAACCTTCCAGATACATAGTACCAATGACCATAGCACATACACTGTCTAAGGAGTAAGCTCAACTCATTAACCCTAGCAGGTTCTAGCATCTATTTTACCCTACCTGGTCATGACACATAAGTTAGAACTCTCTATATTGCCTGTGTAAGCCCTGGTGAATCTTAGAAAATAAATTAGTCCAGAAGTAATTTGGAACAAAAAGACATGACTGTTGAAATGAAGTTACAAAAACCACTATCAACATCAAAACTCTATTTTATTCAACAATAAAAACCTACCTATTAGATATTCATGACTACCTTGAAAATCTCTGCACTAAAAGTATATTATTTGGAAATCTAGTCTAAAGCAATTATCTGTCTTGCTGATGGGATTAAGCAAGAGAAAGTATTATTAAATTTCGATAGTCATCATCTTGATAAAAGCACATTCCAGTTACCAAGGAAAACTATATATAGTGATTATAACATGATATGGTTCTATGCAATATGTACTATACCTCCACTTTCAAATTAACTTCAATGATTAAATAATGAATCATGTAGCTGTGAGGTGCCCAACCCCCGGGAACTGGGCTGCACAGCAGGAGGCGAGTGGTGGGCAAGTGAAGCTTCATCTATATTTACAGCCGCTCCCCATCCTCGCATCACTGCATAAGCTCCACCTCCTGTCAGATCAGCTGCGGCATTAGATTCTCATAGGAGCACAAACCCTACTGTAAACTGCTCACATAAGAGATCTAGGTTGCGTGCTCATTATGAGAATCTAATGCCTGATGATCTAAGGTGGAGCTGAGGTGGTGATACTAGGCTAGCACTGGGAGTAGCTGCAAATACAGATTGTCATTAGCAGAGATGTTTGACTGCACAATAAATATAATATGCTTGAATCATCTAGAAATCATCCCCCTGCAACCCACTCCTGGTCTGCGGAAAAATTGTCTTCCATGAAACCAGTCCATGGTGCCAAAAGGTTGGGGACTGCTAATGTAGCTCATATATAGTCTGAATTCTAACTTGTATTATGAGAACAGAGCCTAATGATAATGTTAATACTGGAATCGAAATGAACTAAGATAGGATAAGGGCCTGATAGGATAGATGGACAAATGGTTGGATAAACAGAGTGAGCAAGGACTTAAAAGCAAGAAATACACAAAAGAGCATTTTTAAATTATAATAAATATGCTGATTGGAACAGGCAGCATATGTGACATAATGAGATCAACAATCTTGTATCAACAATGATGCTAATATTTAAAGACCAAGGAAAACAAATATTAAATGAGTAAAGACAGAATGGCAGAGGGAGTGAAGGACACTAATAAACAGAGTTACACTAATAGAATGAGATCCATACACAAAGAGAGATTATTTCCGCAGAAGGGAGTAACTACATAACTTCCTCATAACCTTGACACAGAAGTTGTTTTCATCTAGTAGGAATTCACTTAGTACAAGGCACTTGACAAGACATTACAAGATAAAGGTGGGAACAAGTTATGAGCACTGTTTCTAAGGACTTTAAAAGGAAATAATTTATATATAAATTATATATAATGATGCAAGCCCACTAATCAGAGAAAAATCTGAGTTTTAGAACTTCACATAGCCCAATGAAAATGGCAGCCTTTGTGAATAGTTCTATTTCATTATAAAAGAATGAAAGAGAAACAGATAGATCCCAACTAAAAATGGAGAAACCTCCAAACCAATTTGGTCACTTTTCTGTTGCCTGTTGACTTAAACATACATCTTATCTTCATTATCAATTAAGTCAAATTTGTTTGAGTCACCTTCTTGAATGATGACCATATTCAAGCTGCTCAAGGAAATTTACATATATGTAGCAATTACAATGTGATACGGTTCTATGTTAGTTTGTTTACTGATTCAACAACAAACCAAGTCACCAATATGCTGACTGAACACTCCAGTAGTCTGAGTAGTTTGGTTTAGGTAATAATTATATAATGGTACACTGAAAGGAATAAAAGAATTATACTTGATTAAAGTTAGTTATATCTACAATTTCTGGATCTGCTAACATTGAAAAATATCACCTACTAGCTCCTAATTAGGAAATTTACAAATAACATATTTTTTTTTTAGATTTTAAAATTCATCTTTATTAATTTTTTCCTGAAGGTCCATACACAGTTTCTAGATCAAAGACAGATTCCTTATTATTTACATCACAACAAAAAATTATGTTTCAGTTATAACATTGTAGTTAATTTTACTTTTCTCCTCTACATTTCCCAAGTTTTCCACAGTGAACAACAAAATTAAAGAAAGAATAGACCGGGCGCGGTGGCTCACGCCTGTAATCCTAGCACTCTGGGAGGCTGAGGTGGGCGGATCGTTTGGGCTCAGGAGTTCAAAACCAGCCTGAGCAAGAGCGAGACTCCGTCTCTACTAAAAATAGAAAGAAATTAATTGGACAACTAAAAATATACAGAAAAAATTAGCCGGGCATGGTGGCGCATGCCTGTAGTCCCAGCTACTTGGAAGGCTGAGACAGAAGGATTGCTTTAGCCCAGGAGTTTGAGGTTTCTGTGAGCTAGGATGACGCCATGGCACTCTAGCCCGGGCAACACAGTGAGACTCTGCCTCAAAAAAAAAAAAAAAAAAAAAAAAAGAGGTAGGAGTAATTAAGAGTAATCAGCATCAGGCCTCCATATGGCCTAGAGAAGTTAAGGATAGACCTCTAAAATTAGTTGATTTTTGGCTACCCCGGCAATGTGCCAGAGATGAAAATCAGGACTAGATCCTAGTCTCCAGACTATCAGAGTATGCTGTCGAATTATTTTTTATTTAGATGTTTCAATGAGTTTATTACCTATCTGCCCATAGCTTCTGCCTTCTCTAATTGTTTGCTCCCCATTTCAGTACACAGAATACAATCTCACTCATACAACTGTTGTGCAATATATTTTGTTAGTCTTGAGGAGGTGGAAACAGATATCAGTATAGTAATGGTTTTGTTAACAAAGATTCACTAATGATTAACTTGTTTTCTGGGGAAACTTAACAGAAATAAAAATGTGAGCGTGCCTGCTAAGATATCAGAGATGCTGAGAGAACAGAGAAAGGGGACTTCTGTCAGTCCCAGGATCAGCCCATGTACCTTCACTCAGGTCATCTCAAAAGGAAGTTGGCGTTGGGGGAGGGGGGTAGAGCTGGGGGTGAGTGATACGCATATTTTGAGAAACAGTAAAGTAAGTAAGAGAAGTCCATCAAAGATTAAAACCAGTTCCTCGCCACAGCAAATGATCCTGAAACTTCAATCAGATTCATGGTTAGGCTCCTTCCGCAACCTCATGGAATCACTACTAAACAATGTAACCAACCAAACAAAAGCATTTCTGCTTCCCTGTTTGAGGATACCCTGAACATTATTGCGGGGTAATGAAGAAAATTTGTGGGTTCAAGCTTATCTCTGACCACTCTGTGACCTTGGGAAGTCCTGTACCACACAGGTCTCATGTTAATCATTCTAGAAGGAAATTGTTGTATTAAGAGGCCAATCAACACAATCCTTAAAAAATAATCAGATCGTTCCCATTTTTGTTGAGGAACAAGATTTTAAAAACATAAGGGAAAAAAAGGGTCATCCCTAGGTGAGTTAAGGCTTTAGTTAAACAACACTTTGAATTGGAGACAAATTATTAATATCAGACTTCAGGGCCCTATTTATCTCAGTCAATTTATGTGCAGAAATATTTTTGTCATACAGCTGTAATTGCAAATAGCAACGTTTTACATAGTTGTTCTGGCTTTTTGTTTTTTGACACTGTTGATTTCTTATACAGCTGCTCAGCTCCTAGGTTATTGGTAAATCAAGATATCACTGTATGGTAGTACTTAAATCCCTCTCACAAATAATAGGTCATCACAATAGAAATAAAATAGAGACACAGAGACTAATAATATATAATTATATTATTTATTATTAAACAGCAGTTTCTGCTTTTAATTAAAGAGTATGTACCAAATTAATAGTTGAATTTGATAAATTCTTCCTTAGATTCCTCAGATATTACTTATTATAAAAGGTGTGTGATCATCAGTGGAGATGTCAAGTTGCTGAAAAATGCAAATAGTTCAATATATTCTTGTACCCAGCTAAAAACTTGTTTAAAGAACCCTACGAGTTAGCTGAAACTGTCTGAGACGTTGAGATGTAAGTTTGTGTTTAAAAAGTGAATAAATTATAAAAATAAAATGCAATAATTTTAGGGCTTAACTATACTCATAACTAATGTTCTTACTGCTGCAAGTAAGTTTTAAAATTTATTTAAAAGTGCATACGTGACTATAGTTTCTGCCTATTTTAAGGATCTAAGAGCAATCTCTTTCGACCTATGCTGAGTTGTTTTTATTAATAAAGAAGATAATGTGATAGAGGAGCTGGAAGGGGAAAGAAGTAAATATGTTTCAGAATATTTTATTTTCATCATGCCTATGAAATATTCCAAAGAGAATTATATCAGCGTGTTTATTCTATTACTTAGGAATTACAATTAATTTCCCTAAAATGTAATTTTTCTTTGCAATACATTTTCCAGTACATTGCCTTTTAATCTCAAAAATACATTTCATTCGTAAGTCAAAATATTGACAGTTTGCTTATCTTTCATTGTGATGAGTCAGAAGCTAGAAATTACCTGATGGCTTCGGTGACTAAGAGACAAATAAGTAAATATGATCAAAGTTTCATTTCTTGAAGTTTGCTTTCCAGATATGTGTTCTGATACCTCTCGTCACGTCTGCTTTGTGGCTATAGAGGGTAGCCATTCCCAACAGGAGGTCATTTGTGAAAGCACCTGGTTGTGTGACAAGAGAGTATTTGCTAGACAAGAGTCAGTAGAGGGGGAGATGGCTTCATTTATTGGCCTATTTATAGTTTTCAATGGAAAAATTGTATGGACAGTTATTTAATCTGCCCTAGGAAATGTCGAACAATTAGAGGTTTAACAAAAGTTTCATCGATGGTACTTGTGAGTATAAAGTAAGGCAGAAAAGCCTCAAGTTATTTCTTTTTATATTTATTATTATTTACAACTGTCGATATATGTCTTTAGGTCTCTGGCAGAAGGAGGACCCTTACAAGGGTAGGAATGTAGTATCCCACAGGGAGGAACATATTTTATACTCAGCAATAGCAATTCTACTTTGAGTGCTATAAAGAAAAAGGTTTAGGTATTGATTCAATGGACTAGTTAGCTCATATTTTTTTGGAAGGAATTGAAAAAGCTAAATAAACAATTAAGCTTTTGACTGTAGTGAGTAAAATGGTGTTACCTGGAACCAGTTAATCTTTTTTTTTTTTTTAATAGTGGATTTATTTAAGAAAAATACAACCTTTACAGAATCTCTTTATTCTACATGGAGGATTAGTTATTATGTTTTGCCTTTTGGTGTACTGTTGCAATAAGGATTCACACATAGATTCTATTAAGGTTTGCTAATGTTCTATCAACTCTGGGACCTGCCAATTTAACCTATAGAGATAATGTAGCTCTCACTGCCAAAATCAAGTTTTCCCTAAAGCACACATCAAACTTCCATCTTCCACTTTGGGGCATTTCCTTTCCAGAAAAAGTCCCCAAAGGGATATTAGACTAAAATAATAGCATCACATTTAAAAATACATTGTTTCATTTCAAATCTTTCACTGTAGAGACAATAAAACTGTGCTAATTTCTCTACTTTTATTCTCACTTTAAAAAATTAATATTAGTGAATAACTGGCAATCAACATTCAAACAAACAAATAACAGAGAAATTATTTGTAAGATAAATGTGATCTAAACTGTCACTGTAAAAAGGCTAAAGCAGAATTTATTTTATGCAGACCTCAAGCAACTCAACTTAATTTCTGAAGCATGATTTTAATGGTGGCCTTTACTAAAATGCATATTTTAACAAGGCATATTTACAGTACATAATAAATGTTTAAATTAGATTAATTAGTATGTATAGTTGAGGCTTTCTTACTGTTTAGAATTATTTGCCTTGCTAAAGTAGTAAATCTAGATGAGCTGAGCACTCAAATGATTCTAATAACAACACTTGGCATTTGTACAGTGCATTATATTTTCTAAGTACTTTATAATTACAGTATTAATTAGTTAAGTGACACAGTGATCTTGTGAAGAGGTCTATATCATTATCCCCTTTTACAAATGAGGAAACTGTAAATGCAAAGGACACAGCAATTCACATAACAAGTAAATCAGGTTAAGAGTAAAAAACCTTTTTCTTGACTTGGGCATGGCTGGTGCTGCATTTAATCAGGAACAAGTTATTTTGATGTCATATTCTTTTGGCTTAACATGGCTGGGTAATAACTGCATACACTAGGTAGAGGTTTCATTCTATATACATATATATATATATATATATATATATATATATATATATATACACATTTAGAAAGCTTGTAGACCAAGGAAGGAATAGAAAAGTGAGATCTTTAGTTCCATTGTATTCTGTCTTCCACAATAAACTTCATTGTATCCTTGAGTCTGAGTTGTTGAGCATGGCACCTTGATGGTGCATTGAGTATTCTCCTCAAAGGACTCTTGAAACCTTATCGGAAGGAAGACAGTCTGTCTATTCCAGAACATTTTTAGTGCTTCAGGTTAGGGAAAGGGGAAGTGATAATTTCAAAGGCCAATGAAGCTTAAAAATTCACCAAAGTGTCTTTGGTTTATAATCTTAATGCAAATTAAGTATGGTTTCCAAAATATTATGGAATAATTTTAGATTATTATAAGCAAATAACTACAATAAGCTTTAAACAATCACTTATTTTTGTTCTGGTTTCAGAGAAGACTCTAAAATTAATAAGACAAGGCCTCTAACCTCAGGTGACTTGTAGTTTTGTGGAAGGATATAAACATGTAAACAAATTAGAGCAATATCCAACAAATATTTATTAGGCATTTTTAGGGAATACAACAATGAATGAAACAGGTAAAAATTTTCGCCTTACTGTAGTGTACATTTTTGTGGGTAAATAAAAATATTGTAGGTACCATGACATGAGAAGGATGGGATATTTACAGGTAAGACATGAAGGAAAGGGTGGTCAATATTTATTTATCTGAGGGATATTGTTGGTCAGGAAAGGCTTAATGATGAAGTGGCACTTGAATTTATAGTGTGAAATGAGGAAATTTTCATTTCATAGCAAGAGAGAAGAACTTTAGGGTAGCCAAGGGGATTAGAAGATGTAGGGCAATTAAAGTGAGAAAGAGTTAGGTGTAGAGAAAACATACTAAACAGAGAAAGTCTAGAGGACAAAGATTTGAACATGTAATACAGTCTGGAGCACACTGCATGTATTAATATTTGTCAAGGTTAGAACTCAGGGTATATGGGCAGCTGGCTTCAAGAATTATTAGGAAAATTATAAACCCACACAATATGGAAAATAATAACACTTTAATTATGGCTGTCCAGCACACTGGCAGGGAAGATAGCTGAGATAGATGGTGCCAGCAACCAGTTGGCTTAGTGGTAAAGGTGAGTGACAAAGCAGGAATAGGTGAGGTTACAATAGTTCTCATCTTTACCTGAGTCTACAAAGAAAACCCTAAATAATATAACCAAGCAAACAAATAAAAGACAACCAAAGAGCCACAAAAACAATAAAAACTTTTCTCATATATTATTTTTTATTTGATTATTCTTTTACTTCCTCTTTTCCTTCCTCTGATTATTTATGTTAATATTAAATGATCAACTGAGCATTAACAAAAGCAAAGCAAAGCCAACCAGAAACCTTGCAATTCACAGGCTAAGATAAAACCTTGAAATTCATAGGCCAGAATAAAACAAATAATAAGATTCAAAATTGGATAAACATTACCTACCTCATATGAAATGGAATCATGTTACAGGCTATTTCACAAGTCTCTGTTTTACAGGAAAATAGAATTGAATTATAGAAAGGTTGAGTGGTTTTCCAAGTCTTTATGATACATGAAGACTTCTCTTTATTCGGATTTAACAACTTCAATTACTCACTGGGTGTCCACTAATAGTCTATTAGAAATGTAATATACTTTTCATTTTTTCCTGTCATTATTGCTACTCCCATTGCTCCAGCAACTACTCTTGTAGTTCAGGGATCACTTTTTACTTTTATTTATATATCTAGTACCTAGTCCAAGTACTCGGTTCACAGTAAGACTCAATGTCATTTGTTTATTGAATAAGTTATGGAAAAATATCCCAAATGTTGCTTGACAATAGAAAAGCACTGATGCAAAAGAGAGGAATTAATGGGTTTGAAGTTGGATCACTGTGCACTGGTTATCAACTTGTCCGAATCCAGTAAGACAGAGCACCCATGCACACAGTATGTTACATAAGGCAGATTTATTATTTACAGATAGGCAGCAAGGCAAAATATAAACATAAGATTCATTATGAGCCAGCCCCACAAGACTCAGGAAAGCTGCCTGGGCAGATGGAGTCTAATCTGTGCATGCCCCTCTTGTACTAAAGCTGAAGGACCCCAGAAAGTGGTCATCTTTAATTCTGTATCTCAGGGTCACAAGTCTTGCTGGATTTAGGACATCCTGTTTCCTCCAGTGGGGGCTGAAACAGTGCCTAGGCTATTCTGGACAACTCCCCCTTATCTCAGGATGTTGCATTCCCAGCACATTGTACAGTTACTCTTGGGAACTACAAGTGAGAAAAGGGGGAGAACTGTGTTAGTCCAAGGTGAATTGCCTGGTGAATTGCCCTGAAATGGGGGAGTAGCTCTCATATGAGGTTTTCTTCCCTTACATCTTACTTGTGGAAAGAATTGAGAGGTAATTATTAATATTACAGAATAAAAAAAAAAACACTTTGGATAAAGTGGATTTTGAGTAAAGGTCTAACTTAAGCATTTTCTGTTATTGTCCTTATGAATGAGGAAGAACATTTTTAGTGTTTTGTATTCTCTTAATCTGTAAAATATATTTGATTCTGAAAAATCTGGTTTCAAAACTAAAAGTCCAAAACTCTCTGCCTATAAATAGCATCAAAATATATGTGCTCTTGCTTTCTACTCATTTTTTTTCTTTCCAAGTATAAAATAACAACAATAAAAAGACTAATAGTTGTAGCAAACAATTTTTTCTTTACTTAAAATGATTATATGTATATGCATGAGCAAAGAATAATTTGTTGAAATGTAATTTTCTTTTCATGTAAAAACTAAGGGTACCAACTCCCATCACTTTGTCTTAATAATGTTCTTGGAGTACTGGGCAATGCAATTAGACAAGAAAAATATATAAGGTAAAAATGTTGAATAAGAAAATTATTTTCAGTCTTTATGACTTATACCTAGAATAGTCTAGGTATTTTACCACAAAACTATTAGAAATGTTAAGGTAACATAGCAAGGTTTCTCATTACAAAATCAATGAAATATTTTATGGATTTTTTAATAAGAATAAAATGGAAGAAAATATCCCATTTATAACAGCAACATGAAAGATGAATATGCTATAGATTAAATTATGTTTCCCCAAAAGTCATATATTGAAACTTTATATTAAAGTCACACCCAATGTGGCTTTATTTGGAGTAAGGAAAAATTTAAGGTTAAATGGGATCATAAGGGTTGGGCCTCAATCCTATAGGATTAGTATCCTTAAGAAGAGATAACAGAGAGCTTTCTCTTTCTCTGCCATGTAAGGACACAGCAAGAAGGCAGCTGCCTGCAAGCTAAGAACAGAACCCTCACTAGAAACCAAACCTTGCTAGTTTATGGCCATATCAGCCTGAACACATCCAATTGCTTACAATCTCAGAAGCTAAGCAGGGTCTGGCCTCGTTAGTACTTGGATGGGAAACTAAATCTTGCTAGATTCTTGATTTTTTACTTTCTAGCCTCCAGAACTATGACAAAATAGGTTTTCATTGTCTAAGCCACCCAGTTTATGGTATTTTGTAATGGCAGAATAAGCAGACTCATATTTAGTAGTAAAATTAATAAAGAATATGCATGACATAAAGAATTTGAATATAAGCTTATTTAAATAAATAGAAAGGTTACCTTATTCAAAAACAGGAAGACTCGAATATTATAAAATGACAATCGTCTCTAAATTAATATACAAATTCAACATTGTAGTAACAAAAACATCAATGAAATTTTTTGAGCAATTAAAAAAATGCTAGAACATATATTAATAAATAACATAATAGAACATATAAGAAAATTCTGAGAAGTGAGGGTATTGAGAAAGGAGTAGCCAAGGAGTATTCAAAATGTCAATAAATATTAAGAAAACTTTTTGACCCTAGAAAAAACCAGACAAAATAAAAATAGAAATTAAATATATGGTACAGATGGCATTCAAAGTACTAGTACTTGGGGGAAAGATGGAATATTTAGTCAATTGTTTCAGTACACCTAGCTTGTTATACAGGTATACAATGAAATTTTATTATTGCCTATTTTTTTACATCAAAGTTTTAAAAGAAAAAAGTATAAATTATATATTAAATAATGAGTGAATTTATTTATAGTCTAGGAGAGGGGCTGCCTTTCTAAGCAGATCACAAATGTCTAAGCCATAAAGAAATTTATTGATAAATTTGACTAAATGAACAGTCAAAAAACAAAGGGGAAATATAAGGAAAGACTTATTTTCTTAATTTTTGAAAAGATTTCATAAATTGGTAAGAAAATATATTATATTATAAAAATATATATTATGTATATAACCTATATAAAATATAAATTATAGAAAAATGAAAAAATATATAAACAGGTAGTTCAGAGAATAAGTATATATGATCAATAAACACAGAACATTTGCTTAACATTTGTCATGATTGAAGTAATGTAAATCAAAATAATAACATGTAATTCTTGCTATATACAATAGCAAACAATGAAAATTTTGATTATATTCAATGGTAGAAAAGGACAGAAAAATTATTGGCAATCTCAGAAATTATTGGTGGGTGTATAAACTGCTGAACTCTTTGGATCATAATTGGGCAAATTATACCAAAATTGAAAATCAACATATTATTTAACTGTGTTTGTTGCTAAGAATTTATTACACAGAAAAACTACCACAACCACCTCAAGATACCTCTGCAGAGACATTCATTGAAGTATTGTTTAGAGTGGAAAATAAAAAAAACTTTAAAATAAATTTATCATTTACATTTATGCTTAGAATGCAAAAAGTTGCACTTTTATCCTAAGAGTGAGAAAAATAGGGTAATCTATGAAATCATAATGCATTTTTGAGTCTTAAGAGGGTGCTCTCAAAGAAACAATGTCAACTAGATTCCAAAGTATAGCAAGCCCTTTCCCTGAAAAGACTTAACATAATGTTTCACCTTTTGCCAAGCATGGGAGAAGGAGACAATAGCCATAAATGTAGGTAAGAAGGGAACAATAAAAATTAACAAATTCTTAAAAGCTGAGCATGGGCTAATGTGACAGTTTATTATACCTTGGAGCCCCAAACACAAGGGAAGTCTGCACTTACTTAAAATTCTTTTCTGTAGGCCTCTCCTGGGAACTCATGAAAAAGACTAGGGACAATGTAGGAGATATAAGAGAGCTGGTGCAGGAGATAAAAGAGAGCTGATGACTACATGCAAACAGTTAGGAAACTTGATAGCGTGTGATACTCTTCACCACCTGAAACAAGATGTCTGCCACTGGGGTTGGGCAAGAAACTCTACTGTCCGCTAGTCCTAGGCAAAGGTCAGCTGCTGCTAAAGTAACAGTAGAAAGAAAATCTGTCTGCTGTTGGCAATGGGGGAGAAAATGCTCCTGAAACCCAGCTCCACTAACCTACTGGGAGAGGACTAGAAACACCGCCTCCTACCCCATGCGCTGACACTAGATAAAGGCAGGGTATTCTGTCCCACTGATACATGGCAGAGTGTGGATGTCACATGAGAGGGAGGGAAAGGATCCATGTTCATGAATCAAAATATTCAATAATGTTAAGATGTCAACAATCTCCAGATTGATCTGCAGATTCAACACACAAAAAAGATTTTATTTTTATAGAAATCAACAATGTAATTCTAAAATTTTATGGACATACAGTCATGAGCCACATAACAACATTTTGGTTAACAATGGATCACAAATATGACAGTGGTCCCATAAGATTATAATACCATACTTTTTCTGTCCCTTTTCTATGTTCAGATATGTCTAGATACACAAATACTTACCATTATGTTACAATTGCTTACAATATTCAATTCAGTACGCTAACATGCTGTACACATTTGTAGCCTAACAGTAATAGGCTATACCATATAGCTTAGTTGTATAGTAGTTTATACCATCTAGGTTTGTGTAAGTACACTCTTTATGATTGCACAATGACAGAATCACTTAAAGATGCATTTCTCAATATGTATTCCCATTGCTAAGTGATGCATGACTGTAACAAAGATAATTTTGAAAATAAGAGCATAAAGGATTCATCTACCTGATAAAAGACTTACTATAAAACTCCAGTAATCAATAACATAGAGTTTATAAGTCAAACAGCACATATATGCCCAATTAATTTTCCCAATGAAAGTACAAGATAACTAAATGGAGAAAGGTAATCTTTCAAAAGATGGTATTATGAAAATTGGATGTTCACGTGCAAAAAAACGAACCTTAAACTTTACCTCATACCATATAAAATTAACTAAAAATGAATACATTTAAATATGAGATAAAATTATAAACATTCCAGAAGAAAACATATGATAAAATTATTATATCTTGCATTAGGCAAAGGTTTCTTATATAGGACACAAAAGGAATAAACTGTAAAGAAAAAAAGTGATGTTAGAATTTATTAAAATAAAGTAAGTTCCACTTTTTGAAAGCTACTATTAAGAAAATGTAAGGAAAATCATAGACATGAAGAACATATTTCTAAGACATATATATGATCAAGAACTGGTATGATTAACATACAAAAACTCTTGTAACTCAATAACAAGCAAATAAAACCTGTATTAAAAAATAGTAAAAATATTCACAACTTAGTTAACTGTTTGGTGCAAGAGATCTAGCTTTCAGCCAATCTTGGCTTTCAACATTACTTCTTCACTAAGCTAAATCATTTCTAATTTTTGATTTAAAGTAAGAGATGTGAATCTGAAGATGGCTGACTAGAGACATCGGTCACTGAACCTTCTCACAAAGAAGGAAAAGTCTTAGATGAAACAAACAAACAAACAAAAAAACATATCTCAGGTGTAATTCAGGGTAAAAGGGCCAGAATCTACTGGAGATTCAATAGAAAGAAGTTGTAGAGCGGAACAAGAAGGAGAAAGATTTCAACAGAGATCAATCCCTGAGAAACATGGAGTCCCATGGAAGAGGGCATGGATGACTCTTACCCACAAGCACTACCTCATGTCTCAGAAATTATACTGGGCATCCCAACACAATTCACATTGTTAAGAATACCACAGGACTAGGGAAAGAAAAGGTATTTCAAAGACCTCCATCTTCCCTGGTCAACAAGAGACAGGGAATCTGCCCATGCACATAGCATATCACCACTATAACCTGCAAATAGCTAACAATTAAAAAACACACTAAACTAAGGATATCTATAACTAAGGTATCCATCCAGAACCTAGACCCCCATCAGTGTACCCACAGTGAAGCCAAAGGTCCTTATCCAGCATATGTCACAGACCCACCCTTAAGTTCAAGGGAGTGGGAAAGCCCCACCTAAGCAAAAGAATATCACAAAACAAGAAGTGACACTTGCTCCAGATGAGAAGGAATCAGTGTAAGAACAGCAGAAGCATAAAAAATCAGAGTAAAAAGACACCTCCAAAAGAGCACACCAGCACTCTAGCAATGGATCCCAAGCAAAATGAAAATACCGAAATGATAGATTAAGAATTCCAAATATGGACTATGAGGAAGCTCAATGAAATCCAAAAGAAAATGGAAAACCGAATCAAAGAAACCAGAAAAACAATTGAGGAAATGAATAAAAAATTTTCTAAGGAGATAAATATATTTTTAAAAATACAAATAGAACATCTGAAAATGAAAAATTTCTTTAAGGGAATACAAAATACAGTGGAAAGTTTTAAGAATATACTAGTCCAAGCAGAAGAAAGAATTTCAGAACTTGAAGACAACTCTTTTGAATTAACGCAGTCAGTCAAAAATAAAAAACAAAGTAACAAGAGGAACAAACAAAGTCTATAAGAAATATGGGAGTATGTAAAATGGCAAAATATAAGAATTCTACACATCCCTGAGAGTGAAGAAGAAAAAGCACAAGGCTTGGAAAACCTATTTGAGGGAATAATTGAGGAAAACTTTCTTGGTCTTTCTAGAGATTTAGACATACAGATACAAGAAGCTCAACAAACACCTGGGAAAGTCATTCTAAAAAGGGAATAAACAAGGCATATACTCACCAGACTGGCCAAATCCAACATGAAGAAGGAAATTCTATGAGCTGTGAGGCAAAAACATCAAGTAACTTACAATGGAAAACCGATCAGACTAACAGCAGAATTCTCAAGAGAAACCTTACAAACCAGAAAGGAATGGTGTCCTATCTCCAGTCTCCTTAAACAGAATAAGTGCCAGCTAAGAATTTTGTACCTGCTAAACTAAGTTTCATAAATGAAGGAGAAATAAAGTCTTTCCCAGACAAGTAAACACTAAGGGAATTTGTTACTACTAGACTTACCATGCAGGAAATGATCAAAAGTGAATTATACACGAAACAGCACAGTAGATACCAACCAGTGTAAAAACATCCCAAAGTTGTAGATCATAGCTGTTATAAACAATGGCACGAGAGATAAAATAAAACAATAAGTTATCATCCAATATGCTGAACAAGACAGCATCCTAAATATCAATACTAACACTCAACGTTAATGGACTGAATGCCCGCTTAAAAGTTGTAGGATGTTTGAATGGAAGAAAAAACACAACCCAACTATATGCTGTCTCTTAAGAAACACATCTAAATCACAAGGATTCACACAAACTCAAAGTAATGGGATGGAAAAAAATATTCCACATAAATGGAAACCGAAAGCGAGCAGGTATAGCTATTCTCATATCAGATAAAATAGACTTTAAATTAACAATGGTTAAAATAAAAGGGACAAAGATGGTCACTATGTAATGGTAAAGGGAGCAATTCAATAAGAAGACATAGCAATCTTAAATATATATGCAAAAACAAAGGAACTCTCAGTTCCAGAAAATTCTTCTAGATCTAAGCAGAGAAATGAACAGTAGCTTCTTAATATTTAGGGAAATCAACACTCCACTGACAGAACTAGACAGATATTGAAGCAGAAAATGATTAAAGAAACACTGGACTTAAATAGTATTCTAGAATAAATGGACTTAACAGACATTTACAGAACATTCTACCCCCAAACTAGTGAATATATATTTTTCTTATCAGCACATGGGAAATTCTCCAAGATTTATCAT
The DNA here is from genome assembly GCA_963574695.1 of Propithecus perrieri. NCBI lineage: Eukaryota > Metazoa > Chordata > Mammalia > Primates > Indriidae > Propithecus > Propithecus perrieri. Next base: position 69,669 of record CAUYRB010032733.1, on the reverse strand, counting down.
ATCTTAGGCCACAAAACAAGTCTCAGCAAATTAAAAAAAACTAAAGTCATACCATGTATCTTCTCAGACCACAGTGGAATAAAACTAGAAATCAATTCAAAGGAAAACAGTCAAGTCTACACAAAGTGATGGTCATTAAACAACCTGCTGGTGAGTAATCCTTGGGTCAATGACGAAACTAAGATGGAAGTCAACAGATTCCTCAAAATGAAATGACAAAGGTGGCACACGCTTTCAAAATCTGTGGGATACAGCAAAAGCAGCCTAAGGCAAAAGTTCATAGCCTTAAATGACTACATCAAAAAGACAGAAAGTTCACAATTTAATAATCTAATGTCACATTTTAAGGATCTAGAAAAAGAATTATAAACCAAGCCCAAAGTAAGCAGAAGAAAGGAAATAACAAAGCTCAGAGCAGAACTAAATGAAATGGAAACCAAAAGTAAAAAAAAAAACCACAAAGGATAAATGAAACAAAAAGTTGGTTCTTGCAAAGATAAACGAAATCAATGAACCACTAGTCAGATTAACCATAAATAGAAGAGAAAGAACTCAAATAACCTCAATTAGAAATGAAAAAGGGAAAATTACAATTTATACTATAGAAATACAAAATATCATCCATGAATACTATGAAAACTTCTATGCAAACAAAGTAGAAAGCCTAGAAGAAATGGATAAATTCTTAGAAACACACAACCTTCCAAGCCTGAATTAAGAAGAAATAGAAACTCTGAACAGACCAGTAATGAGCAGTGAGATTGAAGCAGTAATAAAAGAAATCTCCCAACAAAACAAAGGCCCAGAACACACAGATTCACAGTCAAATTCTGCCAGATCTACAAAGAAGAACTGGTACCTATCCTACAGAAACTATTTCATAATATTGAGAAGGAAGGGATTCTCCCTACCACATTCTAGAAAGCTGAAATCACCATAATGTCAAAGCCAGAAGATAGAGTGCAAAAAAAAAAAAAAAAATTAGAGAACAATAGCCCTTATGAACACAGATGCAAAAATTCTCAACAAGAGGCTGGCAAATTGAATTCAACAGCACATCAAAAAAGATAACCCACCATGATAAAATGTGTTTCATCCCAGGGATACAAGGATGGCTTAACATATGCAAATAAATAAACATGATTCACCACATAAACAGAAACAAAAAAAAAAGACCACATGATTATCTCAATAGATGCAGAAAAGCATCCAATAAAATCCAGCACCCATTCATGAGAAAAACTCTCAACAAACTAGGCATAGAAGGAACATACCTCAAAATTATATTAATGAAAGATGTATATGGCAAACTCACAGGCCAACATCATATCGAATGGGGAAAAATTAAAAGCATTCCACTAGGAACTGAAATGAGACAAGGGTGCCTACTGTCATCACTTCTATTCAACATAGTATTGGAAGTCCTAGCCAGTGCAGTCAGGCAAGAGAAGGAAATAAAGAGCATCCAAATCAGAAAGAGGAGGTCAAACTATCCCTGTTTGCCAATGATATAATTTTGTATCCAGAAAACCCTATAGACTCCACCAAAAGAATTGATCAATAAATTCAGCAATGTCTCAGGCTGCAAAACCAATGCACACAAATCAGTAGCATTTCTATATACTAATAATATACTATATACAGATTTGACTCTCAAGTGGAGAATCAAATCAAGGACTTAATACTGTTCACAATAGCTACAAAGAAAGTAAAATTCCTAGGAATATACTTACAAAGGAGGTGAAAGATTTCTACAAGTAGAACTACAAAATACTGATAAAAGAAATCACAGATCACACAAACAAATGGAAAAATATCCCATGCTCATTGATTGGCAGAATGAATGCTATTAAAATGTTCATACTTCTCAAAGTGATTTACAGATTCAATGCAATTCCCATCAAAATGCCAGCATCACATTTCACAGATCTAGGAAAAATAATCCTAAACTACATTTGGAACCAAAAAAGAGCCCAAATAGTGAAAGCAGTCTTAAGGAAAAAGAACATATCTCAAGGCATCACACTACCCAACTTCTAATTACACTACAAGGCTATAGTAACCAAAACAGCATAGTAGTGGTATAAATGTAGAGACATAGACCTAGGCAACGGAATAGGGAATTCAGAAATGAAACCATCTACTTACAACCAACTGATCTTTGACAAAACAGGCAACAACATATACTGGAGAAATGAAGCCCTATTCAATATATGGTGCTAGGAAAACTGGATAGCCACATGCAGAAGAATGAAACTGGATCCCTATCCCTCAGCACATACAAAAAATAATTTAAGATGGATTAAAGACTTTAATGTGAGGCATAAAACCATAATATTCTAGAAGAAAGTGTGGGAAAAACTCTTTTAGATATTGGCCTAGGCAATGAATTTATGAGTAAGACCCCAAAGGCAAATATAGCAAAAACAAAAATAAATAAATGGGATTTAATTAAATTAAAATGCTTCTACACAGCAAAAGAAATGATCAACAGGGTGAATAAACAACCTACAGAAAGGGAGAAAATATTCATGATCTATACATCTGACAAAGAACTGATATCTAGAATGTACAAAGAACTCAAACAAATCAGCAACAAACAAACAACCCCATTAAAACGTGGGCAAAAGACATGAACAGAAGTTCTTTGAAAGAAGATAGACAAATAGCCAAAAAACATATGACAAAAATTAAAACTATAATGACATACTACAGTATCCCCATCAGAATGAGCATTATTAAAAAGTCAAAAAAGAATAGATGCTGACATGGATGCAGAGAGAAAGGAACGCTTATACACTGTTGGTGGGACTGTGAATTAGTACAACCTCTATGGAAAACTGTATGGAGATTCCTCAAAGAAATAAATGTACTCCTACCATTCAACCCAGTAATCCCACTGCTTGCTATCTACTCAAAGAAAATGAAGGCATTTTATCACAAAGACACTTGTACTCAAATGTTTATCCCAGCACAATTTATAATTGCAAAGATGTGGAATCAACCTAAGTGTCCTTCAATTCATGAGTGGCTAAAGAAAATGTGGTGTGAAAAGGAATGAAATAATGTCATTTACAGCAGTGTGGAGGGAACTGGATTCCATGATCCCAAGCGAAGTATCTCAGGAATGGAAAACCAAACATCATATGTTCTCACTAATAAGTTGGAGCTAATAGATGGCTACACACAGGCACAAAGCAATATAAAGGGCAAGAGAAACCAAGAAGAGGGTGGCAGGAGTGTGAGTATGGGGATAAAACTTTTGGAAATAATGAACATGATTCTGATGATGATGGGCATACCAAAGGGCCTGACTTAAGCATTATACAAGATATCCTTGTAATAAAAACACTTATACCTTCTTAATTAATATTTTGAAATGAAATTTTAAAAAATGATAAAAAAATTTGAACAAGATACTTTCATAATAAAAGACATACCAATGAAACATAAATTAGAGAAAATGTGTGATATTCATTATTATGGAAATGCAAATAATTAAAACATCAATGACATAACAGTCATATCTACTAAAATGACTAAAAACCAAATTAAATTAAAAAAGACAAACTAAGGACTGCCGAGGATGTGGAGCAACAGGATCATATATTGCTGTTGAGGAGGCTTATAGGTTGCAAAGCAATTAAGGAGTTCATTACACAGTTAAGAATGCATTATATGTGATTCTCTAATCCCATTTTTAGATATTTTTCTGAGGAAAATGAAAGTGCATGTCCACGTAAGGAACTATAATATATGTGAACCTTCTTAAGACTTTTATTTAGAATCACCAAAAACTGGAAAAAACTCAAATTCTCATTAGCATAAACTGTGCCACATCCAACACAATGGAATAATACTCAGCAATAAAAAGGAATCAAATGCATGCAATATGGTAACTCAATTTCAAAAGCATTTTGCTAAACGGAAAGAGTCAGTCATAAAAGGCTATATTCTGTTTGAATCTATTTACATGGCTTTCTGGAAAAGGCAGTACTATAAGGACAGAAAACATATCAGTATTTGCGGGAAAAATGACTAAAAAGGGGCAATAGGAAACTTTCGGGGAAATGTTCTATATCCTGATTTTGATGGTGTTGATATAACCATACATATCTATCAAAACTCATTGAAATATGTACTTAAGAAGAAGGAATTTTATTGCATGCAAATTATGTCTCAATAAGCCTGACTCAAAATGAATCTTTAGGCCCATGAAAGGGGATTTAAGAGATTGATTTAGAGAAGCAAATTATAGTTAAACAGATTGTAGAGTTCTACACAGCTATCAAAAAGAATAAGATAATATGTACATGCAGTTATAAAGAATTTTCTTAGTTATATCATGAAGTTTTTTAAAAAAGCAAGGTGCATACCATACCAAGACTGAATAATGAAGAAATAGAAAATCTGAACAGTTCTATAATGTACTAAGGAACTTGAATCAGTAATTAAAAGCTTCCCAAAAAAGAAAAGCCCAGGGCCATATGGCTACACTGGTGAATTCTAACAAACATTTAAAGAATAATTAATACCAATTCTTCTTCAAACTCTTAAGTTGAAGAAGAGGGAACACTTCCAAATTCATTCTATAAGGCCAGCATTACCTTGATACAAAGCCAGAAAAAGATACCATGTGAAATAAAACTACAGACTAATATCCCTGATGAATATTGATGCAAACATCCTCAACAAAATACTAGCAAAGAGAATTCAACAGCATATTAAAAGGATTATACATCACAACCAAGAGTGATTTATCTCTGGAATGTAAGATGGCTCGACATATGAAAATCAATTAACCTAATAGACCACATTACTATAACAGAATGAAGGCAAAAGTCACATGACCATCTCAACTAATGCAGCATTTGACAAAATTCAACACCTTTTCATGATAAAAACACTCAACAAATTAGGAATTAAAAGTAGAATTATCATATGATCTAACAATTTCATTTTGAGTATATGCCCAAACAAATTGAAAGGAGGGTCTCCAAGATATATTTATAAACTCATGTTCTTGGGAGCATTATGTACAATACCTAAGAAGTGGAAGCAACCCAAGTGTCCATCAGCTAATGAATGGATAAAGAAAACGTGGTATACACATACAACTGAATATTATTCAGTCCTAAAAAGGAAGGAAACTCTGACATATGCCACAACATGGATGAACCTTAAGGACATTATGTTAAGTGAAATAAGCCAGAACAAAAAGACAAATACTGCCTGATTTGACTTATATGAGGTATTTAAAGTAATCAAATTGATAGAGATAGAAAGTATTAATAGAATGGTACTTGCTAGGAACTAAGGGCTGGTGGGGGGGAATGAGGTATTGTTGTTTAATGACTATAGAGTTTCAATTTTACAAGATGAGTTCTGGAGATTGTGCAACAATGTGAATGTTTAATTTCACAATTAAAAATATTTAAAAGATTTTTAGAAACGTGCAGAATAAATTTCATTGTATAATACCACTTATACAATTAAAAAACATAACTAAAAATTCAATTAGGGCAGAAAAAGTAAGGATTAGAGGTAAATGGGAGGATTAATTTTGTGTTTTATTTTTACCTTTGGTGTATTTTGGAATTTTTCCATGAGTATGTGTTAATTTTAAGAAAAGATACTTAGGAAGGGAGACTGATATAGATAGGTAGGTAGACAGACCAACAGCTAGATATTTAGGTAGGTCAAATTGCTATTTGATCAATTCTGACCTAGAAAAATGGTAATCTAATGAAATTCAATAAAATAGAAGGATTAGTAAAAAAAAAGCAAGTTATTTAATATTTAATTTTTTTTTTTAGTTTTGAGTTTGTGAATCCAAAAACAGCACCAAAGAAATCTCAATTTAGTGTTAGAAAGTTAGAAGTCTATTGAGTTTTTGACATTATAGCCCAAATTGCTTCATTTGAAATTCTGCTTTCAAAGTATTGTTTTTTTGTGAGGCATTTTAGCATCTTAAAAAATGTTTCTACACAAGTTTTTCTTTGTTCATTGAATATTATAGAATGTTTTCCATGCAATAATTATATCAAGAAAGCATATTTGCATTCTTAAGAAATGACATTGTCCTGTTTGAATCCACATCAGTATAAAAGAATCAGATCCGAAAAACCATGACTGTGAATGAGAAGAAGCTTATAGGGTTTGGTTCAAAAAAATTTTTTTGCCGGTGACAGAGCTCATGTTCCTTAGGCAGATGATGTATAGTAATAGTTGAAGCATATTATAAATATCCTTTCTTACTAATGTATTACATTTTATTAGCTAGATCAATATTGCTGTAATTTCCACCCATTAGCATCTCATTGCTGTAAAGTACATAAAAATATTTACATTAACACTGATCAAAATTGCAACAGCGTATATTAAAATATGAATGACATATAATCAGAATTTTCTGTTTCTACTGCCTCCAGTTATTTGTGACCCCAGATATGAAGTTCAAGTTTATACTTAATAGCACAATTATGTAAATCTATAATTCTAACACTGAATTACAGCTGGTAATGATCAATAATTATATTTACGTATGATGTGAAGTTAATACTGCCACCATAGATTAATGTAAACAACAAAATTATTTCTACAGTCAAGAGCTAACAAATCATCATAAACAAAGAGAACTAAAACAATCTCTTCAGAGCCTAATTCCTCCAGCAGAGTAAACAGATTTTTTATTCCCAATGAATGTTAAAGCCCTGATTATAGAGAACACAACTCTATCAAAAACGTCACGATGGCTGTTTCACTACACTATTTAACTCTTATTTCAGCCTTTAGAAAAAGGGAAAGTATTCTGGAGTATCTGATAAGGCTCTGTTGAGAAGAGCACTGGAACAGGTGAAAGACAGAGAAAAGTAGAGATTTCAGAAAAATATAACAAGTCAATTTAGAAAACAATTTGACAAATGTATGCATCTTTTGGTGCGTTATGGAGTTCTACATCTTTCCACAAAAAATAATTCTTTGCAAATAGACAATTGCACAGAGCTATTATGTCATCTGACTTTTTTTTTTTAATTAGAGCCATAAATGAAAGAAACAAAAGTGGGAAATATTCCATGTAAGAGAGATTTTAGTTTTTAACAATCAGGAATTTTCTGAACCAGAGAGAAGACATAGGAAAAAGACATAGGAATCATTTTATACATCCTTGCATCGCTTAGCATTGTGTAAATAGGAGATACACACATGGATGTAGATGCGCCATACTGCAATGCAATGAAACAATATGAAGAAGAACAAATCCAATATTGTAAAACTGCTATGCTCCTTGAAAGGACTAAAATCTATGTTATATTTCCTATTTCACCACTACGGTTAAAAGAAGAGGAATTGACATAGGAAGATGGACATTTTATATCTGTTTTATTCACTCGTCATTCACTTATGTGTAGATAAAACATATATAGTGTCCCCATGGGCCAGACACTATTCTAGGTACTTTGCATTAATAATTTATTATTTCTCGTAATTGCTCTGTGAAGTAGGTTCCATCAATATCTTCATTTTACAGATGGGAAAATTATGGGCCCAAGCTCCCATAGTTAATAAGTAGAGAAGGTATAATTTAAACCAGTTTTGCCTGAAACTAAAATCATGTTTTTTGCTTCACACTATACTGCATTACACAAATTATCGTATTATGTAGTGGAACTCTGTTAAAATGAAACAGATTGGTTTCCTGATTTAAGCCAGGAGAGAGAGTAAGCCTCATCCTCCTCTACTTCAGGGTTTCTCATCCCTGCACTACTGACACTTGGGGGTCAAATAATTCTTTTGTTTTAGGGGCTGTTCTCTGCATTGTAGCATGTTTGGCATCATCCCTGGCTTCCACCCACTAGGTGCCAGTAGCACTGCCCCATCCAGTTGTGACAACATGTCCCCTGGGGGGCAAAGTCACCTCCAGTTGAGAATCACTGAGTCTTAGCCAAATCCGAACAACTGTGTATAGTAAAAAATGAATTTTCAATAAATGTTTTTCAATAACATTCAATAAAAGTCAGATATTATCTCTATTCCCAATCTACCTAAGAAACTTTGCATCTTGATGTTATCAAGGATGAATCTGGGAAATGAAAAATGACAATAGGAATTAATTATTTCGGTGTTGCAACTTCTCAGGATGTTACAAATGATGAGTGGCCTCTCTGTGTTTTATGGATTCTCATCTCTGGCATATCTTATTTTTCACTTGTGACTATATTGACAATATAGATAGCCAATGGAAAGGAGATAATTCTACTCATTTTAAACCAATGGCACAAGTACTTCCTAGATCCAAAGATTGCCTCCTTCTGAGATAGTAAGTTAAAGCCTGCTTTTCGAATTTATTTGTCTTCTTATTTTAGGTAAAGTTCTGGTTTCTTTTAAAGTTCATCTTAACAGTAAAATTCCATTCACTGTCACGCTAAATACAGTTTTCTTGGGTTAGGAGAAGAAATTATTGCCTTATAGCCCAATTCTCTCTTTGAACACTCCTAGCCACCATCTTAGCAAAGGAAAAAAAGCAGAATAATTTTAAGTCCTCTTACAGAAGTTCCTTATGACATGATGTTCCTCTCATATTGTAAATTTTCACCCAGTGACCTGGGATGATAAACTTGCATGTTTTATCTGTCCTTGTGAGAATTCCTAGGCTACTTAACCAAGAATAATTTTCTTCATTCTAGATTTTCAATACAAAGATGGTTCAAAGATAATGCATTTGTATGAAATTTATTTACTCAACAAATATCTCCATAGCATTTATTTTGTGCCAGTTATCGATCTAAGAGATTCATAAAGATTAGCTCATTTAACTCGTATATTACCATTTTTATAATCACTCCAGCTTTAGAAACAAAGAAACTGAGGCACAGAAAGTTTAAATAACTTGCCCAAGGTCACAAGGTGAATAAGTATCAGAATCATAATTTGGACATAGTGTGTTTCCAGAGTGGGCACTCCCAGCAGCAGCCATGCTTCTGCCCCAGAATGCTATGAATCATATTTTAAGAGAGTTTATTTCTTTTTTAACTTACAAATACCTCCTCACATCTGCAAAAAAAGAGTTCCTATTATTAATATTTTTATTCATATAAAAATTTGCAAATTGGAGCCTGTAGGCCACGGTTCTGCCTGTGTGTGTGTGTGTATGAGAGAGGGAGACAGACTGACTTTTGGACCAAAGTTTTTATTATTGCATGAGTTGCTCAACATTTAAAAAATTGGGAAATTTCTCAGAAAAATATGGATTTCTGGTTTCTCTTGAAATAATTGGAAGATCAAAAAATAACAGATTTAGTTTTCTTATATGGCAACAATCTGTCACAGCTAAGCAGCTGTACTTTTTATTTGGGACATGCAAGCCCAGCACTCTCTAGTGCTTTGCATCTTGCCAGTCTCACTTACTGTTTCCTGCCTGGTCTCGTGGGGAGTTTGAGTTTAAGACACCTATGCTGGTCCCTGAACTGGCTACAAGGAACAAGGCAGAACTTAGTTCTCAGAGGACATAGGATTTCAGGAAGGGACCAGTTCCTAGAGCTTAGAATAAGGTGGAATCTTAGGCTCAGAAAAATATCCAGAGACCAATGATTAAATCTGGGTTACAAATTACAGCATAAAAACCAATGTCAGACTTTATGCAAAATTACTATGACATTACCCTAGAGTAGGCACTGTATCCTCCTTTTGATGAAAAATAGGAATTAACTTAGTAAGTGGGACAGAGTTGATTGATAAATTGGCCCAGTTGTGCAGAGTGGAGGTCTGCAGGAGAAGGCTCTAATCTTGTCTTTCCATTATTGAACATGTAAAATGTGAATTATGTTGATAAAAATATCATTGTATTTCTGGATTTTGTATGTTACCTGAGCTTTATTTTGGCCGAAGAAATATGTAAAATGTAAATTTTTCTACATAATTCTCTAGTAACAGATAGTGGAGCATATTTGCTGAATTCTATGAAAGGAGGAAATATTTAAGGATTTACTAAATGGGAGAGGAGAGCTGTTAAAAATGGCTTCAACTTCACTTAGCTAGACACTGGAATTTCACAAAAGTCCAACAGTGGTTAGTAGTTTGCTATGGAATGGTAGACAGTTAGGGAAAGCAGCTGGGAGACTGTAAATAATTTGCAAGTGGCATAATTGATTATGTGGCAAGTTCTTAGTAGGGCAGTTAGTGAAATGCTTTGAACTTAATCTTGGGGCACTTAATCTTTTAAAAAAAGGGACAGTTGAGAAAGAAGGGACCTATGAGTAAAGGAGAGAATCTTCAATGTCACATTTCACCTATTACATTTTTTTCCCCTGTAGAAATGCAGAAATACTATAATGCCTCTGAGGTCACAATTGCATCAGTGACTGCATGAATGCCATTTTCAGGAAAACATTTTGCGGAAATCCTAGCACATTAAAGAAGCACTTATTGTAATTACATGGGTGTACTCACTGATATTCAGCATCAGAAATATACTATGATATCTTGATTGATGATATCTATCAAACTGATACTAGGCATTGAGCAATTGCACATAGGCCAAGGCTGTTCTGCAATCAACGAATTGGTCTGAGGACTAGAAGATTAAAATGTACTTATAGGATTAAACTAAACCTTTGTAATAAAAGAAGGCTATTCTAAGCATGAATTCAAAGAATAAATGAGGAAAAACAATTTGAGGTCTTTGGTTAAAGACCTCACCAACACCCAAATGAAGAAAGCTTGGTATCTCCCAAACCACAGGATGTATATTCTTCAAGATTTTACACTTTGTGGTATGTCAGCCCATATATTTTACGTTGTACAATATATTTATTCTTTAGCTATCTATTTAATGTCTCTATAGCTCACTTTAAAGTATAAATTTTGTTCCTATCCATTCTTCTGTGGCCATTTTCAAGTACAGAATTAACAGGGTTCTCTGTGTTCTAGAATTAAAGAGGAAACTTTCCAGGTGAATTTGACTGTCATTTAAAGGATTTCATTTTGGTGGTAGGCACAGCAGAGTTCCAGGGCCTGGGTCGGGTAGGAGGAGTAGTGGTGCAGAGACTGGGTACCTCTCCCATGAAGGCAGAACATGGACATGATGAGAAAATGCTCCTCAAGCTGTGTTCCAATAGTAACTATTTGAAAAAAGTCAGAACTAGATTAGATGGTCCAAACCCAGGTAATTATTGCAAGGGTCTAGGTTATGTAATTTCTAATTTCTTGATGCTACTCAATGGAACAGAAATCAGAGCATCGAATATTCTTCCAATATTGGTGGTGACATTAATGAAGGAATCATAGTCCTAAGCATTTCTTATTTTCAGTGATATTTAAGTACAGATCTATATAATCACGTAAATTGAAGAACGGCCGGTTTGGTATTTTGTGTTGCCTATGACTCATTAGGCTTATCTCTATGTGATCATTAGATTACCGTACATTCTAATGATCATTTACCCCCACATAGCACAGAGCTCTGAATACTCTTATTGAGTGAAGGTGATGATCTGAGTTCACTCTTTGTGTGTCTAATATATTCATAGGGTGGTCTAGATATTTTAACCAATGAGATCTTGACTTGTTTCAGTTTTAATCTTTGACTTCTTATTCATTGCAGATACTAGATCTAAATTGCCTTCTTTAAATTAGATCAGAGAGATGTGATTGAACTGCACTTCTGGCCAACGCATCATTTTTCACTCACTGAGAAAAGTGAGAACAATGCCTATGACTCCACTCATCAGATTAAATTCTAAATTTCCTTCCATCTTGCAAGGGTGAGTTTTCTCTGCTGTATTTCTTGCAACAGCAACCACACAGCACTTGATCAGGTTTAGATTTGCCTGTGTAATACATCTCTTTATCCGATTAATAAATAACGGTGAGCTAATAAGTTTATTTATCTCTCATGTTTAAAGTGCCCCGAGATAGGCAGAACAGGGTTGGTTTTGCAGCTCCACTGGTTACCTCAAGTTCAAGTTCCTTCTAGCTCACTCCTCTGTCATTCGTAGGATATGCCTCTGTAGTCCTAGGTGGCTAGTAGAACTCTGGCTGTCACATGCATGTTCTAGCCAGCAGGAGGAGGTACTCTCCTCCTCTTCAAGTAAATAATAATTTATTTTAATCTTTTGGCTCAATCTCAATCACATGTCTACACCTAGAACAGAAGCTGGGAAATGTAGTCTTTTAGCTGAGAACATGCCAGCCCATTAAAAATTGAGATTCTATTGTTAAACAAGAAGGGGAGAATGTATTTTGGGAGGCAACTATCATTCTTTTCCACCATACTTGATAAAAATTAGCTGACTTGAACAGAAAGCATTATGTAGAGATTTCTGATGTGTGCTTTCAGAATCACTAAAACTTGACAAGGTGTTTGAAATCACCTAACTTCACATTATTTGGTGATTCATGCTATTTAAAATGTAACTTGAATTTAGGATATCAGAATATGCTGTAACCTCTTAAAGTATGAATCTATTTATCTTCAATTTCTGTGCTGAAGGCAACAGCTGCATCTTACCAATGAACCCCATCTGATAGAAACATGTGTCTGCTTTCTATTTCAGTCTTGGCATAGTAACTGCGAAAGACTTGGGTTAGCACTAGGTTACATTGCTAATATGTCACCTACTATTATTGCTGCTGTGCCAGCTTTTCTGTCACATCTCTTATCATGTAGCACATCTATAATCCTTCTAAATAAGATAGAATTATATTCTTTTACAGAAAACTTAAACCTTAATTCTATCCCTAAACATATACACCCCCACTTATTTGTGCATTTCACATTTTGTTTTCTATTTTCACTCAAATTCTGATACCATTACTTAAAAACTGTCAAATACTCTAGAAAGACTGAAAAGAAAAAAATCAGCTAGAAAATTATACAGTTGGCAGCACTGTGCTAAAGAATAATAAAACTCTATGTGTTTGTTATTTTAAAAATAAGAGATGATTATTTTTTTTGCTTTCTTTTGGTTTCTTAGACAGAACATTAAATCCTTGTCTGACTCAAAAATTTGTTCTTTACCACTTTTAGTTAAAGCTTTGTCAATATTCCAAAATCAGAATTTCACCAGGTTTAGAAAATTTCTTAATCAAATCTCTTTCTTAGGCAGTAGTATTTATTTAAAAACTTCTCAAGACTATTCAGTAATTATGATTATTGTATTGCTTTGTTATGCTTTTGAGTCTTGTATATCAGGTAGACAATCCTAATGGGCTGAATCTTACTTTTCTCACCAGTTCGTAGTTAACTACTATTTTCCACCCATCCTGTTGACCTGGGACTTGATTGCCGACTGCATCCCTTTTTTTAAAAATGTAAACTCTAACTAAAATATAAAAAAAAAAATACAGAAAAGCTATTTATCCTGAATTTATATCTTGATGAATTTGTGCAAAATGACTGTGTAACTGGCAGTATCCAAATCAAAAAATAGATTACTAGATCCCAGAAGCCACTTGTATGTACCTTTTTTTCCTAGTCAGTACCCACTCTTCTGACTTGTAGCACTAAAGAGCAGTGTTAACTATTTTTGAACATTATATTAATGCAACTACGCAGTACATAGATCATTTAAAATATGTTTTTAGGTTCATAGGAATTTTGTGTGTGGTTGTAGTTCATTAATTCTCATTGCTGGTTAATTTTTAGTTGTGTTTGCTTTTAAGCAGTTTTACTATGGTGTGCCTTGGTGTTTTCTTTGTAATTATTCTGCATGAGATTCACAGCACTTCTTTAGTCTATGAATTGATGTCTTTTACAAGTTTTGGAAAATTTGCAGCCAATATCTCTTCAAATATTGTTTATTTCCTGTTTTCTCTCTCTCTCTCGCTCTCTCTCTTTTTCACTCTCCTCCTGGAAGTCTGGTTTACACATAGGCTAGACTTTTTTCACTTGTTTCACATTTTTTATGCTTTTTTTATCAATGTGTCTTTCTTTTCCCCCCTTTATTTGTTCATCATTTTTGATATATTCTATTGACCTGCACATGTTCCATTCTGTTGAATAGTCTCCTGCTATGTCTAATATGCTGTTAATCCCACTTAATATGTTCCTAATTTCAGATATTTTATTTTTCAGTGCTAGAATTTCCATTTGATTCCCTTAAAAGGTTTTAGTTCCCTGTTAAACTTTTTAAAATCTATCTTCATTTCCCTTATTTTTGTGAATAAATTTATCATAATTATTTTAGAGTTCCTATCTGTTAACTCTAAAAATACGATGATCTGTGGATTGTGGTTGTTTTTTTGTTTGTTTGTTTTTCTTTTACTTTTGGTTTTTAGGAATGTGGTTTTGTCCTTGATGTGTTAAGTAATTTTTGATCGAATACTATAAATGATGCATAAAAATTGTGGGAACTCATATGTTACTTTGTCTTTGGTAGACAAAAGGAGTGAAAGCTGATCACCTTGAGCAAATCAAGAACTGTACTCTTTGATGCTGTATTGCAGCCCTGGTATGTCTTGGTCTATCCCTGATTCAGCCTGGACCTTAGAGTTTTCAACTGAGTGGATGAAGACGTCTTTGGGGTCTCATTTTCTTTGCAGAACTCATACTTTACTTTTCGAGGCTAGTCAAAACCTCAATCTGCTTTTTAGAGATTTTATGCTTTATCTTTTAGCCTTCTATTCTGCTTATCCCAGAACTTAGTCATTCTTTTCAGGTAAAACCGAGTCATGTACTTGAATCAACCAAGTGTTACCAAAACCTATTTTGCTTTTTCTGTTTCCTAGAAGCAGCATCTATTTTAGTCCAAAGCCCCAATTCTTAGACTCCTGCCCACACCTAGAATTGGCAAATGCCGCATAGGAAAATCAGCTGTGAATGTCAGCTCGCTCACTCACTCAAGAGTCTTCACTCTCTGGAGTCTTAGACCCTCCAGCTCTTGGTACTTCATCAGTTTTTCATTGCCTTCAAACAGGTAATTTGGGTACTTTTTCATTTTTTTTCCTTGTTCTTTGTGGGAACATTGGACTGCCTGGCGCTCCTCAGTTCTACCTGGTGTGATCTATTTTTAACTGACTGATTTGTTTACTCTATTTTAAATAGTATATTTTATGAATAACTTGAAAATTTACCCCTCTATCTTTGTAGTCTGTTAATAATAAACTTTAAATATCAAGGATCTGAATGTAAACTTCCAGTATATGTAAGGGGCATATCATTTCAGGAATTGAAATCTATAGAAAAAAAGTGAATTCCATCAGGAAATATATAATATTAAATAAATCATTAAAAATTCTTAAAATATATTCAATCTATGTGTAATATAAAATCTTTAAAATTAGAACTTGACTTTAAAGTAAATTATGCATTGAGAATTTTATTTTTAAATCTTAGAAACATTTACCTGCCAAAACTAGGAGAAAGGAATGTGGTATACTTTGTGGGCTTTTGTTTCCTAATCCCTAATGTTATTTTATTAAAAAAAAAACTTTATCTGATTAACATATCTTAACTTTGTACTTTGATAATAAAATAGATTTTTAGAAATGATGATAGATTTCATATTTTCTAATTTCTACTACAGGTTTTTTTCCTCTCAAGTATGACTGTTAATTCAACCACTAGCTACACAGTGACGATTCCTACTCCAGACTATTCTGTTGGGCCAAAAACTGTGTATAGATAAGTTATTGTGATTTAAATATCATATGGGGACTTCACACTCAACATGCTAAAACTTTATCTATACCTCACAAATCACAACTGTACTAAACATGGGTTAAACATATAATTTACATTAACTCACTGATTGATTAAATGATATCCTTGATCCTACTTCAATCCATAAACCCTCTTCTCTATTCCTTATCTTGGTGAACACAGGGAGCCACCACTGGTTGAAATTATCCCAGGCTCCAACTATCACTTTCTGTTTCTCATTTTAAAATTCTCTCCCCCTTTTCTGGTTCTTCATTCAAATTTTTGTTAAGAGGTGTTTCTCAAATACCTGTAAGAACTTGCCTTCTTTTATCTGTTTAAGATAAAGCACACAAATTTAACTGGAAGTGCAGTGTCTGTTGTCAGGGCTTATGAGTGACTGATTTCACTGGGATGATTGAGAAAAGAAATATCAGTTATGTTGGAGAACCCCTCAAATGTCAGCCAGTCTTTCCTAAAGGGTCATTGACTTTCATCAGAAAAAATCCTTAGAGCTCCTTTCTAGGACCGATAGACCTGGAAACTCAATTTAATATGTTCTGAGACCTCTCTCTCTCTCTCTCCCTCTCTCTCTGTGGGTGTGGGTATGTTTGTGTGTTGAGGATGGGGTGATCACACCATTGAGTATGTAAATTTTTATTTAATATCTCTGATTTCAGTATAGTAAGTCGGATTTACCCTTTTATCATTTCTAACATCTCTAAATCTAGAGGCTCTCTGGTATAATTTCTTCAAAGAATAAATGACCAAGCTTCTGTCGGGTAGAGGACTGGCAACTAACTGGCCTTGCCAATTGGTGGAAAAGTCCTTAGGTTAGGTTGTCTATGCTCCCGTAATATCCTGTGCGTAACTCTACCACAGCATAAATTATAGTACGTTATACTATGGCAGATGTTTGTTTCTCTCTCTCTGCTTCCTGCCTATGAATTCCTTGGAACTAGACAGTACTATCACAGTGATAGTATTTAATAAATATTTGAAGAACTGAAACAAATGCATTATTTAACTGAAATGTTTAGGTTTACAAGGGTTACAAATTAAAACATATAGTTTTTAAGACATTTAATAAGAACTCTTTCAAAAGGACATTTAATATATATTTTTAAATTCATGCTTTTTTTAAAACCACATTTCTTCAATAAATTTTTATTGAATAAATGTTAAGTATGGAGTTAAGAAGTGGCGATACATCAGTGAACCAACTGAAAAATGACCTGTGTTTTCTGAAGTGATAAAACAAACATTAAACATAAGCTGTTACACTAAATGAAATGCAGGGTCATTGCTGAGTTTTGATAGTGATGTGACATGATCACAGTTACATTTTATAGTTTCACTCTGGTTGCTGTAGTAAGAATACTGCAGGGGAGAAGAGTGAAATCAAGTAGGCCCACGAGAAGAGTATTGCAATGGTGGTTTGGAAGAAGATGCTAGCTCTGACCAGAGTGGTAGCAGTAGAGATAGTTAGATTCTGGATATTTTAAGGTAAAGGTGATGGGATCTGCAAATTAATTAAACATGGCTTTTGACTCGAATAACTAAAGGATAAAATTGTCATCAACTGGGTAGTAAAAGGCTGTAGATAGAGCAGATTTGAGGGAGATCAGATTAGGGGATATATATTACATTTTTCTATCAGACATTGATGTGGCTATGTCAGGTCGTCAATTTAGAAGAGATATTTAAGCTAGAATTATTCATCGAGAGTTGTAAGCATAAAGATTCTACTTAATTCCATGGGATTATGTGAAATCACAAAAAAGAGGGTATTGATAAAAAAGAAAAGATCAAACAATGAATTCTGGGGAACATCCAAATTAAGGGCCCAGGAAAGGAGGAAGAACCGGTAAAGGAGACAGTGAAGGAGGAAACAGTCAGGTAGGAGGAAAACCAAAAGACTGTGACTTGGAAACCAGGTGAAGAAAATCCATCAAAGAAGAGGGAATAATCAACTGTGTTGATTGGTGGGTAGTGAAATAGGACAGGGAAATGGAACTGATTATTGGATTTAGTATCAAGGAGTTGTGATAAAAAAAAAGAATTTGGTGTTAGTGGTGGTGGTGGTAAGGATCTAGAGTGAGTTTAATAGAGAATGAAAAGAAAGAAGTTGGACCTGGAGTAGGGAAGTTTGTTGAGGAGTTTTGCAGAAAAGAGAACAAAAGCATGAAAAAATCATCTTTAGATATAAGAAATAACAGCATATTTACATGCTGATGGGAAAAGTGAAGCAAAGACTGAATAATTGACGTCAGAGGAGACAGCAAGGAGTAGAATTCCTGGATCTACGTCCTTGAATAGAGGGGAAATGTGGGAACTTGAATGAGTCAGACTGATTTAGACAAGGGCTTGGAAATCGCGTTGGAAGCGACATCAGGCAGGAAAGCAGAGTATGTGAGTACATGTGCTGGCAAATGTGGAGAGTGGATTCTTTGGAGGTTCTCTTCTGATTGCTTCAATTTTTTCAGTGAAGGGAAAAAAATGTTATCAGCTGAGAGTGAAGATGGAGAGAGGGTGTTGGAAGTTTGAGGAGTGAGAAGAGATGAAGTACTTGTCTGGGAGAATAGAAATGTGAATGTACTAGAGCCGTATTTAATGATCACATGACATCATTAAGGGCCCACTGCAGGCCATGAATGTGAATATAAAGTGAGACCAGTCAGCATGATGGAGTGTTTTTCTCTAGCCAGATTCAATCGCATGGGTGTGGGGACAGAGGAAAAGGAGATTTGGATTTAATCAGAATAAGGAGAGGGGCAAGAAAATTAAGGATATATGCAAGGAAATGATTATAATGCTTGACCACCGTGGAGGTTGTTTTTCATATTTTTTTAAATTTTGGGTTAAATATAGAGAAACAAAACAGAATTCTTATTTTTGTAAACCAAAATAAAATTCCTGGAAATAAGATGATAATAATAATATATTCATTAATAATAATATACCAAATAAAAAACAAATTGAAAACTCAATTTTATTTAAATTCATATGTATTCTCTGAAGTATCATCTGTTAATCAGTGAGGTATCACTTTTGATATTTCTCTGAATAGAAGCATATTAGCAACATGGTAAGTAAAGTAAAATTGTTTAAAACAAAGTCTGTGACGGTCCAGTCATTTGAAACATCTTTTCTGCGTCAGATAACATTTAAGGAAATCACTGGAATAGGAGAGGATAATGGATAACATACTGAAGAGCATTGAATTCATTTCTAAATCTTATTTCTGGAATGAATATTAGAACATATACATATATATCCATTATTTAGCTGACCATTAAAATTATCCTGAAAATCTAGAAAAATGAAAACCGCATATTCAACAAAGTAACTCATACTGCAAATAAGTACAAAGTAGCCTTTGAATGATTCTGATACTAGAAGAGGCAATGCAAATGAATGCGTCTATTCCTTTTGCAAATATATGTTTCATTGTCCATTTGATATAGTCCACTATTTGGAGCAAAATAATTAATCGATCTTTAACATAGCACCTAATAAGTTATTTCTTATCTGATGGTTAGTAGGCTCTTTTCTCTCTAACTTACCATTCTTCTGAAGGAAGTTTATTTCAATAAAATTCTGTTCCACAGGCTCTTAACCTGACATATATGAACACCCTCATATTGTTTGCAAAAATGTGTGCGTGTTTGTATGTGTGTGTGTACTTATATACACACTTGAGGATAGAGATCTCTACCTGTTATAAGCTGCTCAAAGGACTCTTTGATCCCCCAAAATTGTAGTGATAACAAGTTCATGATAACGATGACACATTTGCTCCTAAGAGGAGTAATTCTATTGCATCTTTAAATCTATTACTCAGAGGGTAAAAATTTGTATGTACTATTCAAATTTGCATATAATGATACTGGGTTATTAAAGGGACAAGCAGATTTACCCAAATCACCCAATAGGCAACCGTGCAGTGTCAAACACAAAAGCCACATTTGAAAAATTCCCTCTCCAATGGACTAACCAGGAGCATGCAGTTTTTCAGCTGTGAGCAATTGCCTACTGATAATCTTGTTCATTAACAAATCAAGCAGCTGTTCAGATCTGCAGAAAAGCCCCTATGTTGTCCCTAAATACTCCAGTACAAAATCAGTGTAAACCAATTAAGTTACACGATGGGAAAAGCATCCGATGTATAACTCATGATTCATTTAACCTTAGCCCACTCTTCTTTTAGCTTTCTCAATAATCATCAACCTCCAGAAAATGATAAGCTTTTACATCCAACTTGAATATATATATTCCAGAGTGAATTCTACCATTTAAAAAGAAACATACATTTTAGAAAATCTTTTGATTTTTTTTTTTTTTTGTGGCTACCTAACCTTACCACCGAAAAAATAATTTAAACCAGTGACTTAAAGTAATCCATGGCCCAAAATGTTAGGAAATCCTGTTTGGCAGAAATGGTGGAGATAATATTTTTAGATTATATTATTAGAGCTGAATGAAATTATCAAGATGTGCTTAGTTCATGTAAGATGTCAAAAAGAAATCTAAATTAGGATTTAAGGGGTGTGACACATTTAACACATACAATTATACATGTTATTTATATTTTTCACACAAATGGAATAAAGCACATGGCCTGCCTCAGCCTGTCTAGCTATTAGTGTTTAGAAATAATTCAGTTCAAATCTCCTTATGCAAGATTTGAAATGATTTTATCTACTCACAATTTTTAAAATCATCTTTACAATCTATTACTTTTACTCTTTTGAGTGATATCAACATTTCATAAATTAGTCACAGAGCAAACAAAATATAATTTTTAAAACTGATTATGAAAATATACTTTTTAAAATATAATTTTTATAAAGAATATATATTTTAAAAAGGTATTTGTGAGAGGTGTTAATACTGATAGTTTTAAAACATTGGTTCATCTACTATACTGGTTTTCATCTTGCAAAACTACTTTTAATGTTGGTAAATATTAATTTTAAAATCATAGAATTTTTAGAACTTCAAAGGACTCTCCGGGTTCATGCCTCCAACTGCTTTATTTTACTTCCTCAATAAAAGCTCATTAGTAAAATAATCCTATTTTTCACATTCATTTCTAGAAGGAACACAGATTTCTATGCTTGGTCACCCAGCCCAGTTCTCTCAATGAAAGGAATGACCTTGAATTGAACTGCAGAAAGTAAATGGAAGAAAAGTTTACTAAAAAAGTTTAGGAAGGATACAAGAAATTAATGCATATATTTGTATTGGACACCCTTCCTTGTGCTGCATATTCAAAGTGATGGGATCATGTATTTATTGTATTTTTCAGATCATTTGCAATGTTAATTTATATGAGTTTGATATCGCTTTTGTCTTTTAGTTGTGTGTTATTCTGAGAAATCCCTGGGGAAGCAAAGGATTTATATGCTTTGTGTACACGTTCTGCAGACTAAGCGCTCTGGCATAATTATTTTTGGCACTTGCTAACTGATTAAAACATCCAATTTAACTCATGATCAGTAAGATTAAACCTTTTTAATATACCTCAAAAGTAAATTATCATTTACTACTCAAACATCCCTTTCTGCACATGCCCCAATAAAGCTGTTCTTTTTTTCGTTAATGTACCTTTTAACGAGGATTCCCTTTTATTTCTTCCTTTGGGCAAAACTGCCTTCTCCTTTATAGAGAGGTAGGAACAAAGATGAGATGGAGGCTGACTAGATAAGTACATGGATTTCTAATGTCATACCAATTACAAGTCTTTATTTTTGTGGTATTCTGTAAAGAATTTGCTGTTGAAGAAAACATGCTTTGTGTTTATTTGATGTAGAGATAAATGTGAACAGTTAAGAGGAAATAATATTTGAAAAAAAATCATTTACGTGACTTGGAAAGAACTGTGCCATCTTTTGTTTAATTTTATATTGTATTTATTAAATGTTATATGTTACTTTTTTAAATTTACATTTCAATCTTGCAGTGAAGCCCATTTAGTAGATATCCAAAACATACTGCAATATTAGAGAAATTTGAAGGGGCAAAAAATGTCCCCAAGGATTAAACAAAAAATGGTATGATCCTAAATTAGAATAATTGCAATTTGCAAGTCCTCTAACCTGCTGAGGACCCTTGCAGGGGTTCTTCACTGTAATAAGAGAAGAATAAAGTAAAATGTAATAGATAACATGCATTGGTTAAGTTGGAGCTTCATGGAGCTTTGAAACAATCATAGGTGTAAGCACCTCACACACTGGGAGAGGGAGGGACAAAATCAGATTAGTAGAATCCTCCTGTGTGGATGCTAGAATTTTACTGTGTTCAAATATCCTTGTTACTGACTTTTATGCATAGGATTAACATCAAATGAAACAAGAATTATGGAGTAGAGCTTTAGATAGAAAATAGGTCAAGTCAATGCAATAAATATCCTGTCAAAATTTTGATCCAGATTTATAAATACTTCACCAGATTGCTAATAAGCCTGTAGCCTTGCATGTAAATATTTGAACAGTATGAAAAATATATGTGAGTTAAACAACACTATTATGCCCCAAATAGGTTGAACTACTGAAATGTTGTCACAAACCAGGCAGAAGGGACACTTTTCTTGAATATGTGGTAGCTAGACCAAAAACACTGCCAAAAGTTGCTTTATAAATTGTCAGGAAATTAAAATCTCAAAGTGGAGTAAATCTAGCAGTTGGTTACAAAAATTCTAAGAACTAGAAGAAGCAAGCTTACAAAAACTTTGCATAGATTTCCCATTTTGGGATCTATAAGTGTTGGAGTCTTCTGAAAGTACCAAGGAAAAAATTGGCCATTCCTAAAAATACCCTTAAAATTATCATATCCACAGGGTGGTCTCCATTCCAGGATATATGCTGGATATGGGAATATCTTGAGGAGCTACTAATAAATGTGATCTTTTATTAGGTGTGTTTGTGCCAGCACTCTGAACCTTAGGGCTTGCACATATGCATAAGCTCAGTGGGCAAGCAGTTTCTACATCTCCCCATTTGACATAAAATTAGAGAATAATTTACTGTTGAGGTACACCACGTGAATCATTAGGTTAGTGTATTAGTTTCAACAGTTATTAAAGGTTATATGAGACCTATTAAATTTCCATTGTATCATAGGACCTAATCTATGGTCTTGATTTTTTTCCCAAATAATTTCTTTTTTTGGCCAAATATGAGAATAAAGACTTCAAGTAAAATATTTGTTTAAAAAGCCATAACAATAATAATAAATGTTCTACGTTCTTTCCTCTGGTTCTATCAGCAACTATACCAAATTTCTAATATATTTTCTTGAAGGTATTTGATGAAATAATAATGGGTATCCTTTTCTAATAAGAAGCAAGTTCAATTACTGATCAAACTATCTGTAAAAATGCAATATTTTATCACTTTTCAAGTCTGTGATTTATTTTTAACTGAGAATTAAAACTTAACTTTAAACATGGGAGAAGGTAAGCTTATTGTGCTTAAATTTTCATAAATTGGTAACTTTTGGCACAGGTACCAAAAACAGAACAAGAATAAATGTCTCAAGCCTTGGTTGTTAAGGTCTGATCATAAGCATTGTGGTGTAGAATTCATGGATTATTCATGTGTAATTACAGATAGCTATTCTGCTCCTTTAAATCATCCCTATGGCCCATTATGGCCCATAACAACTGAAATAGCAATTGTCATAGTAAGGTTTGGGCTCTGTCATAGAGTGGGGACTCTAATCAATAATGATGAATGGTAAAATTTTACATCAAGCAGTCCAAAGTCTGGTTGGCCCCCTCCATAAATCTGTACAAACACCAAGCAGAGCAGCTGCAGGGTCTAGAAATTTAAAAGCCAACACTCGTCTTACCCCCCACAAGCATTTACCTCTGTAAAAGTAAAAAAAAAAAAAAAAAGAGGAGGAAAGGAAATGCTCAATATATCAATTCTAATAATTCACATGCTGTTAGAAGAATTTCCCTCCTTTTTAAATGTGAGTGAACCCTAGGTTGTTTTCAAGGTCAATTTCAGGTGAAAGGGGGGTCATCTAGAGGTCACTTCAGCTCCCATGCAGGTCAATAACGCCTCTTCACTTCCGTAGCAGACAAGCTGCTCACACCCAATCAATCCACTAACGCTGCTGCTGCACCAAGCGTAATGAACAGTGAATAAATGTAGCCTATCATCACAAAACATGCTTTTTAAGTACCTTTCCTTTTCATGTAAAACCTCTCGCTGTCAAATTCTACATTCACTCATCCAGCAGTGAGTAGCAAAAGTGAGAAATCAGACTCTCATTGGGGTTGGTAAAAGGTCACAGCTGACAGACACGGAGGTTAAACTGCCGAGTTAAAATACTGTTCATTACCCACTGCAGCTTTTTGCTAACTACACTTCTTTGTGTTATAGTCAAGCAGTACATCAATATGCCCCTCCTCCTAATTTATTAGCAATTGTTGAATTGTATGGGGTGGGGGCTAAAAGAGAAATTGATGTCTTATGTGTGTTCATGTATACATATATTTTTTCTTTTGCTCTTTGAATACTTCTAATTCCTTATCTATTTTCTTACTCAATACCCTATGTGACAGGGTGTCTACTTGAGATGCACCCTAATTATTAGGGAAACACAAATTCTCAGATCAGAAGAGACTAGATAATTCCAAAGGCCCAGGGTCAGTTGTTTGGAGACATTTTTTTTACTCAGATTTTTTTTTTCTAAAAAAAGAATTGTGTATGGGACATTTTAATTTTGTCACTCAAAGAAATTTGATTAACTATTATATATGGGAACCTATAATTTATGCTACAATACAAAAAAAAAGCATGTTGAATGCAGACAATGCTTTAAAATCCAATTTATTGAAAATCAAAAATTGTAAGATATTCTTATGCTGACAAGGTTAGCCCCTATCAAACACATTGTCAGTCCAGAACACAATCTGTTATTTTTGAGGGAAGTGTGTAATACCTAGATTTTCTTCATTTATTCTGATGTACTCAAAGAAGGCTTGAATATCAGTGAGTAATCACTGGAGTTTAAGTGGGAACTACTTTTTCTGAATTCAGTTGACTAAATGAAATGGTTTGGTGTGAAATCTGAATGGATTAGAACAATTTGCCAAAAATGAAATTTCATTCTTTGATTAATTAGTACGTAGGCGGAGTTCCCTTTATTGAAATGTAGAGGCTTTATATTGAAAGATACACATGTGAAAACAAGCCTTTAGCTTGTACCAATACAAAATCACAAATCATGAATACAATAAAGGTTTATTTACATGCTCTCTACAACAATAATTTGACTTAACAAAATTACCATTATCTATTTACATCTTTAAAAAATGCATTCTGAGATTTATCCTAGAAAAATATATCTTTTTCCCCCTCCTGTATGCCTTCTCTCTCAGTGGGACTGAAAATAAAATGTTATGACTTAAATCACAAGAGGCTAACATCATTTTTAGCAACAAGGGCTGCATAATTTCAAGACTATGAGTGAGTGGCTGACTTTAACTAAAATGTTTCAGTTCTGTGCGTATATAGGTACATAAATAATTCAGAATTAATCCCTGCAGAGGGGACAATGGGAATCGTAAATTATCCATGTGCCGTCCTCAACATTAGAGGCAATGAACCTATAGTAACAAACTATGAGTGTTACTCATTACATACATTTCACAGACACCTTAACCTTTTGAATATTAATTTCCCTCTGCAGCTTGTAGCTAGGCAGTATCTTCTTCTTCCGTCTTTTTTTATTTTATTTTCCTTCTTACTCCTCTGGCCTTCATTTCCTTCTCTTCTGTCTTTCAGGAAACTTCCCAAACCTTAGTTAAGCCACAGCTACTGAGTAGATGTATTGGAATACATTGATTTGTTACAGAAAGAGTTTCTTTTTTTTTTTTTAAGCTGCATTTTTTTTTCTGTAAAAATCTCTTAATATTACATGTAGCCTTTCTGTAGAGTGTAAAGTGATGTGTAACAGACAGACTGTCTTTATGAAGACAAATGAGGTTGCAAATCTGGGCCAATCTGAATCCACTGGGGTTGACAATGTCCTCTGAATTTCACAAACATATATCATACTTTTTTTAAAAAACTAGAAAGATATTGCAGAATTGTTATAAATGTCATCTAAAGAATTAAAAGAAAGTTGAATAAAAACCAAGATTGTTCTTAGTTATAGAATTCATTAGGACTTTAGCTATAAATTAGGGAGTTTATTTTTAAAAAATATATACTGACATAAAACAATGGGTGTTCTCATTTTGTCTCTAAATTACCCTCCCAGTTAAAAAATTATAATAAGCTTTATGACTCTTATTTTGAATGCTATTATAGAGAGAAAAGGTTTTCTCTTGTGTAATATATTATACCTCATTTCTGTCTATTAGATAAGATAAAATGTTTGCCATAAAAATTTTCCTGAAAAATGAGATTTAAAAAATAAATATGAATACATATTTCTATGTAAGAACATACACATATATATACATGCATGTATTTTTATATATATTAATTTATGAGAACAGAATTATAAATTGCAGCGTTCAACTGAACTGTACATAATATGAAGGAGGGCCAACATATATAACTGGAGTGAAATTGGTTTTAGCATCAAGCTTTTCAGAGCCTGTCCCCAGCACAGTTGCATGGCTCACTCCCTTATTTCTTTCAGATTTTTACTCACCCTTCTATACTTCCCACCAGTGCCCAATTTAAAATTCGAAACCCATTAATGTTCTCTTAGCACTCTCTTTGGCTTTGTCTGTTTACATCTGAAGCTTTTCTAACTCTGACATAACATGTTGTTTGCTTATTTATTGTCCAGATTGCAAGTTCTTTGAGGGCAGAGAGTTTTGTTGATTTTGTTCACTGCTTTATCTTGCGTGATTGAGAGACAGTAGGAACTCAGTAAATAATGTTGAAAAAATGAAACATAGTAATAAATTTGAGGTGTCAAGAACTATTTGAGAATCACTCTAGCTCCAGCATGGCTGACTAATGGGACTAATTATGATATTTGTCCAAGCAACACTATCTTCTCTTTCTGTGACATCAACCCACCCCTCATCCCTCCTCCTGTCCTCTCCCCTCATATGTTACCTGTGGGCATCCATTGCCCACAGGACTCTCCCTGCCACCATTTTTATTAAAATTAAAACTTGCACTCAGTAAAAGTCTGATAGCATCCATTTAAATTTGTTCCATAAAATGTATTTGCATTTTAATCTTTATCTCATATTATTCTCTATTAAAGAAATTTCCAGTGTGGACAATTAAGTTAGGTGGAGTGCTTTTTTTAAAAAATTTTGGTTGAGTGCATACTTGCTTTTTGATTTTCAATTCATATAATGTAAATTTCCATTTCTTTCTCATACATATAAGAGCAATCCTATTTATGTTTCCTTAAAATGAATTAGAAATAGCCTTACCACCAGCTGGGGTGCAGCTACCAGGTATGTGCACATGTACATACATGCACCCCACACTTTTTCATGAGAGACAAGTTACAATTCTTAGTATATTAAATATAGCAATAAATTATATTTTCTTATTAAAAAGAGGAGATTTTTTTCCAAAAGTCCAAACAGTTCTTTAAAGTGACTCAAGATTTGAGTTTAGCTCTTACTTGGGAAATGGTTAGTTATGAGGAAAATCAAAGGAGGACTTTACTTTTTACCTCAGGAGAGAGTTGGCCGTTTTTTATGGAAATTAGTTGTATATTTACCCCATCATTTTGGCATCAATGATACTGATTCAAAATTATGATCAGGAAATCACAATTCATAAAAATAACATAGATTTTTTAATAATCCAGTTTTTATGAACAAACTATGGTTAATGCTACAATGTCTGATTAAACTGTTATTCCTTATATTTATGTGAGAGTCTAAAAACAAAGACCCAACTGATAACTGAATGGTAGCTTTTCTAGACCAAGTTATAAGCATATCATTTAAATACAACTTTTGGGACTGTCCCTTTTTGTAACTCAATCCTTTGTCAATATAGTTGGCGCAAGTTATCATTTAGTGAAGAATGGTAATGCTGTAGTAGGAATGACTCTAAGTCCTTAATCATAGTTGTGTAAGAAACATAATATTTGACTTTTCTGTAACTGAACTTGAGTTCTAATTTAAGCCTTCATTTGGGAGATAATGTCAGACATTCAGGGTGTCCTCTACTCATCCCTCGTCTACATTTCTGGGGAGTTCTTCAGTGGCAAGGCTTTGGGGTGTGAGTGGGGTAGCCCAACACCATTGCTGTCACCTAAATTGGCATCTGCAAGGCCATTTATTTACCTAATGGGCTTTCGCTTTTGGACCAAGAACTTACCTCCTGTATCCTTCCCCTGAACTACCTGGCCTTTTTTAGGTCCACCTTTCTTTCCCAGCTACTTTAATCTCTTTAATGCACAAGACATTGCAATATTTTTGCCTCTTCCTGGGCTCACATGAAGCTTCCAGATGTCCATATGACCTCCTGGATCACTGAGCCTTTGAGTTTTGCCAGGACCATCTGATAAGAACCTCATTGAGCCTTCTTTACTCTCGCTGTCCTGGATCATCTATAGTGGATGAGAGGGCAACACTGGGGTCATGCAGTTTTTCTGATCACCATATTAAATGAAAATAGTGAGCACAAATCCTCTTTGCCCTTTGATTTTTTCCAAACCCATTTCAATACACTTCTCCCTCTACCTTCTTCTAATCACTCCCTTAAGGAGCAGGACACTGGAACCTGATTGTGAAACAGGTGATTTAGAATCGAATCTTAAGGTACTTGTAATAATCTTTCATGGTTCCATCAAAATTTTTAGAAAAGACTATTTTATAGAATGGTCATATTTACATAGCCAGTCAGCTTGTAAGTTAAGGTAAGTTATCGTTATGATAATTTGTTACCCCACAAGGAGATATGTGCCATGGGACAGTTACTTCAGTTCAGAGGAGAAGAGCAGGACAGAATACATCTCTTTCTCTCAGAGGTAATGATAGTGGGGGACAAGAAAACCATCCTTCTCTGTGATCTATCTCAGTATCCCCTTGAAGAGCACATATTAGTGGGAGAAGCTTTCAAGGTGAAGAAACCAACTCAAAAGGGTTCAAAGTCAGAACCTTCTGAGGAACAAGGTGTCCCTTAAATCAGAGGAAACTGGTTTCCTTAATTCCCTTATAGTTTTCTTAGGGGGAAATCTAAATTTCTAAGTTTTTAATGGTAGCCAGACTATGACTTAGTAGGCAGATATCTTCTTGGGAAACATTCATGTTTCCTTCTTAATAAAATCATCCTCAATCTGCAGAGAAAGAAAGGAAATAATAATTGTATGTCCTGGTTATTCACTTTTATGATTTTCGCTCTCCAGGAGGAAAGTACAGACCCAAAATATACAGTCATAGGTTCTGGGTTTCCATTTTTAATAACACCCTTTTAAAAGTTAGGTTGTTAATAGCAAAAAGAGAGAAAACAGAGGCAGGCAAACCTATTGTGTAATGACATTCAGTAAGCAAAAGATTAAGTAATATGGTTAAAATATTCTCACCATGACCTCAAACCAAGCATTCCTATTAAATCAGGTAAGCCTTGTATGTGGACCTGAAGGGGTGAAAAATTGCAATATCTTTTTAAAAATTAAAGTTGTGATGTGTAGTATTATCAGATTGTTACAATTTTCATGCACAGCTAAATCAAGTCTATTTCTCTAAACAGAGCAATTAGGGTAATTTGGAATATATAATGGAAAATGTGTTTCCAAAATACTCTTTCTGTGTGTGATGTGGAATATACCACAATTCTAGTCATTTTCAGTACTTTGCACACAATACATGCCAAATAAGTGCTAGCTGAACCACTAAAGAAAACCATCCCTCCCTATACACATAACTACCCACAAATTATTTCTTCCTGAAAGATTTTAGATTAGTCTCTAAGGACATACCATCTTAAAACATGATAATGTAATAAAATGGAAATACCTGGCAGAGAATTAAATAACTAACCACAGATAATTTTTTTCTGAAAATTATATGAATAGATATAACAAGGTCTGTAATGAGACTATGAAGCTACTAAGCAGCTGGAGATGGAAGTGGTGCCACAGATGAAAAAATAATTTTTAGAAATGCAGAGGCTGGTGATATCAAAGAAAAACTTTACTTATTTCTCAGTTTTGGTTTGGATTATTGTTATTGTCATTTAGAGGCTAGGCAATGAATACTACCAACTACTAAAAATGTAAATGTTCATCCTGTGAAAATAAATATCTGAATTATGCTATTGTAGGGAAATGTACAGAAGAATCAACATAATAATAGCTGACATAGAAGAATAGCTATGGAGTAGCCATGACAAAATATAGGGATTGCTAAAAAGTACTCTTTTCTTAGCTTACGGTGTCGTTAAAATAAAACTCTAAAATGTGGTATGTGT
Organism: Propithecus perrieri; assembly: GCA_963574695.1. Lineage (NCBI taxonomy): Eukaryota > Metazoa > Chordata > Mammalia > Primates > Indriidae > Propithecus > Propithecus perrieri. Next base: position 39,612 of record CAUYRB010032733.1, on the reverse strand, counting down.
ATACCATGGAGTACTATTCAGCTTTAAGAAACAATGGTGATATAGCACCTCTTGTATACTCCTGGATAGAGCTGGAATGCATTCTACTAAGTGAGGCACCCCAAGAATGGAAAGACAAGCACCACATGTACTCACCATCAAATTGGTATTAACTGATCAACACATAAGTGCACATATAAGACTAACATCTATCGGATGTTGGGCAGGGGGGAGGGGGGAGGGGGCGGAGGGAGGAGGGGACGGGTATTTGCATACACAAAGAGTGCAATGTGCATCACCCGAAGGATGGACATATTTGAAACTCGGACTTGGGGGGGGGAGGGCAACATATGTAACCTAAACATCTGTACCCCCATAATATGCTGAAATAAAAAAAAAATTTAAAAATGTGTCATATAGTTTCTGAGCTGAAAGTTAAAGCAGGATAGGAGGCTAGGAGATGTCCAGGGGAGATGAAATTTTATAGAGAGTGACCTAAAAGGTCTCAGTGAATAAGGTGGCATTGCAGTGAAGACCAGAAGGCAGTGAAGGGTGAGCCTTGCATATCCCTGTGTCATCACCAACTGCATTATCATAATGTCATCTACTCATGTTCCTTTTTCCACAATCACAACATAAGTGCTCCAGAGGGAGAGGTCATGTCTACTCATAATCCTATGCCCAAAGCTTAGCCCAGGGTAGAGAATGTACTGCTACTATGTGCTCAGCATATATTTGTGCACCCCTCTGTCGGTCATAGCCATGTTACCCTTCAGGGGCTAGGCTCTGTTTCACGTTTGTGTACTTTGAAAGTTGCAGATACCAGGATGAAATCAATGTTATTGGACCCAGACAAAATAGGACCTGAAAGGCCCAAAGGAGAGGAGGTTCATACTTATGTGTATGAGCTAGAAACTATTTCTAAGAACTTTCCAAAAAAACTCATCTCCTGCTTCAATAGACCTTATCACTAGATATTATTTAGGACTGTAGTAGTTCAAATGATACGTTCTTAGAACACATGTTCAAATAATATGTCATCCAGTAATGGCATCACCACCAATGAACTGACAACAGCTTTGGTTTTGAGCCTCTGGAACCAATAAACTCTGTTTCTAAGCAGCTTATGCAAATTTTTTTTTTTTTTTTTTTGCTAATAAAAGGTCCCCTGTCATTCTGTGCATTCCAGATTATAATCCCAAGTAAACCAAACATATTTAGAGATGATTTTCTCTAGTATCTCTACTGTCTTTTTTTTTTTTAGGCTGACAGTACTTTCCAGGTATGCCACTGCCAGCCTTTCTTGTATTTTCTCTGTACATGTGTGGATTCCTTATCACTGGGTTCCACCCACCTTGTTGGGATCAATATCCAGAAGGGCATTAAGGGGCTGTACAGTCAGGTTGCCAATCTATAATGGGGTATGAAAACATTTCTGAAAATGCAACTTGGTGGATAAAATGTATCTCTAATGCATCTTCTTTTTGTGGTTAAGGAGATCAACTTTGCAAGTTGTAAAGAGGTGTGGGTTAGACCCTCAAAGGTCATACTTCCTAATGCTTGATTATCACTGAACCACACATTAGTCCACTTGGGCTGTTATAACACAATACCACACACTGGGTGGCTTAAACAATGGTCTTCTATTTCTCATAGTTCTGAAGGCTGGGAAGCCCAAGACCAGTGGTCCAGCATGTTTCCTTGTATGGTGAGGACTCTCTTCCTTGCTTACAGGCTACTGCCTTCTCGTTTTATCCTCAAATGGCAGAGAGGAGAGAGAGAGAGAGAGCTCTAGTTTCTTTTCCTCTTTTTATAAGAACACTAATTCCACCATAAGGACCAGACCACATGACCTCATTTAAACCTGATTACCTCCCAAAGAGCATATCTCCACATACAATCACCTTGGATGTAAGAGCTTAACATACGAATTCTAAGGGCAAACATTCAATCCCTAACAAACTGCCTTGTGAAGAGAATTGTCGATAAGACTAATTATAAAATGTATCACTACTAAACTTTCAGGGATATAAAATGAGTACAAAATTGAATAAGTGAAGCCCTTAGCATTGCTCGCCTGGGCAATATTTGCTACCCAACTCTATTTCATTGAACTTAAGACTTCATTTATTACTTATCTTACACAGTAAAGAAGTCTCACATGATTGGATTCACTTTGAAAATAGTGTGCATCAGACACTATTGCTGCTTAAACAATTATGGCCAAATCTTAAAGACATTCACAATATGCAATGATTTCTCACACACTTGTGGTCAGCTAGGGTTCAGTTAATCTAGCTGGTTTGGGCTGTATTTGACTCTGGTTGTGAGTTGTACCAATGGTTACCCTAGGTGTGTTCTCATGGGAAAAGGCAGGCATACCCAAGGGCAAGGCCAAGTGTGCAACTGCGTTTCGAGCCTCTGCCAACACATCTGCTAACATGCAATACTTTGGGCAATGCTGAATTGTCCAAAACAAGTCAAACCCAAAGTAAAGGTGCAAGGAGATGTACTCTACTCACCATGAGAACATGGCAAGGGTGTGGATGTATCAAAACACTTTAGCAAAGTAAAGAATTGGGATCCATAATTCAGCCTACCCCATATTCTGTTTCATTTCAAAGAGTTATTCAATAGTTACAATTCTTGTATTCATGCAAGTTAAGAACTTTTGAAAACTTAATAAAGTCATTACACAGTGACCTTTATAAATCCTAGGTGCTTACAATTTATTTATGTACAACTAAAAATGGGCTTTCTTCTTATCATGGCTAATATTTTTGGAACTTCTTTTCTTAACTTTTATCTTTGTCATGGAGGCAGTATGGTGCTGTGGAAAGAATGTTAGTGGTACTTCAAACACTCGGATTCTAGTCTGGATCTGTCATTAATTAACTCCGAAACCGTCGGTAAATGATCTCAAATTATTTTGGCCATATCCTCCTCTCCTGTAAGGAGTTGGACTGGATAGTCACATTTCCTTCTCTCGCTACAACTGCATGAGTGTATGTTTACTGACATGGAAGTGGGCCAATAGGTCTTGCCTCATCTCCTTCTTCTATTTTTAAAAATATTATTGTTGCATCATATTAAGAGTTCCCAGCACCAAAATTACATGTGTGAACCAAAGTGGGAGTCTTATCTAAAGTCATAGACAACATTTAAATGTTTCTTGGAGGAACTCTTGGAGGGCCCAGTGAAAGAGGGGACCTCCATTTCCTGGCCACAGCAAATGTGGAGGAAATATGGACGGGAGATGAAGGTCAAATGTGAGTATCTCTGGACAGGAGATAAAGGTCACCCATGATACCAAATTTCAAATCATGTTCACAATGGGGAGGATTTGCAGGGCTGGAATGAATACACAAAACGTGTTTATTTACATCACTCAGGTTTGTATGGAAATCCAAGTACAGTTTGTAAATGTGATGGTATTCATCTTTCTGAAATTGGCACAAATTGCAAGTGTTTGTTTGGGAAGTTAATAACATCGCATATGCTTTTGACAGTGACATATCAGCAAACTGTTTTTATAGAGTATTGCATGCACTTCTAACACAACACAGCTGAGGTCCGATTCAAGCTGAAACCCCAAGTGACTATAAACCAAACAATTATTTTCTTTTAGCCCTAATGTGTTTGCTTCCTGATGACCCACAGCCTAAACTCACACAGAGCAGGACAGCAAAAACTTTCTTTTTTTATGCTCCAGGCCCCAGCAGGGCAAGACGCGTTCTGGAAGACTACTTGTGGGTGACCAAAACACAATTTAAAACATCATCAGCCTTTGATCAGGGCAGCTTGCTTACTTTTAATTGTTTCCAGAGTGCCTGTTTGAAAATTTGTTAGATTACATATCACATGCAATGGGAATTGATGGCTGACTTCACTGCCTTAATTCTTGGCTTGGAAAGAAGTTATGCTTACCTCAGTTACACTTAGGAAGCTGAGCTTTTGGCCAAGTAACATAAAGGTGATTTCAGTTGCTGTCTCTTTTCACCCATACCCAAAATAACAAGACATGAACTGAGGGGTCCTTTAGGAAAGTGTGAGGTAATTGATTGCTGGCTGTTTTTCTCCAGCTGCACCAACTTTAATCGAAGATTTTTTTTTTCTTTTCCTTCTTTTTGGATATCAGTGGACACAAGACCTAAAATGTTTTCCCTTAACAAACTAGCAAGAAAAGAACAATTAGCATCAAAAAAAAAAAAAGAAAGAAAGAAAAAGAAAAAAGATAAAAGAAAAAAAAAAGCTTTCTTAAAACTAGATATTTCAAAATCCTTCAATCCTTAAGGACACAAATCAGTATCCCCTGTCCCTAAGTAAATGAGTGAGAGAATCCTAGCCATAGCAACCCAATGCTCAACACTGTCCCTAACTCTCATAACTTCCTTGGGTGAACTCACAGAAGTCCCATAGAATCAATAATGACTTTTGTGTAGATAATGTTAACATTTAAAGTTTCTTCTCCACCTTCAGTTTCAGCTCTTCTGCCTACACTTCTGACTACCAATTTGATAGACATCATTGACTGGACGGTGTTTCACACACGCACCTGGATTTCTATGTGGCCAACAATAATTGTCTTTGCCCATCCCATGCCTCATACCCAATCCCATTTCTTTCTATATTTTCAATTTTGTGAATGTTTCCATTATTCTACTGTTCTAACCCCTTCCAAGAAATTCTCTTCCACTGCCACCTGTCTCCTGTATCCTAATTCAATTTGACACTAGGCTCTATTTATTCTATAGCCCACTCCTGTAGTTTTTCTGAATTCATCACACTTTTCTGTTTACAATGCCCTGGAAACAGATTTCTAACAGGACTCTGAATCTTCTAACTTGCCTATTACCAACTCATACTATATTTTAACATCAGAATTATTTTCCTAAAGCCCATTTTATTATGTCAGTTCCAGGTTAAAGTTAGCTAATACTGTCTATAGTCCAAAGGTTAAACTCCTAGACTCCTAAGAATACCATTTGCCCGTTCTAGATTATATCTTGAACCCTCCTCTCTGCCATCTCTTCTACTACAACTCTGAGTTCCGGTAATAAATTATTTGCATAATATATAACATGCTCTCCAATCCTTGGTGCTCAGCACCTACCCCTTCCTTTACTAAGAAATCCACCTCCTTTAAATTCATCTTCTAAAACATAAGTGAAATGTGACATCATCTCTGAACCCTTAAGACAAAGTCAAATATGCTCTTTTTCTGTTCTTTCAAAGAATTTGGTGAAAGCATGTATCATTAGGGTCACCAATCATTCCTGTTTGCATGTGACTTCCCTTATTTTAGCATCATAGATCCTGTGCCCAGGAAATCATCCAGTCTAGTCCCAAAGAAAACCAGAACAATCACCCTTGACACAGTGTGTGGTCACTGTTTGCACGTCTGTTTTATCTACCAGAGTGTGAGCTGTTTAAAGTCAGTGAAAAGGCTTAATATAGCTTTGTAGCCCTAAAAGTTGATATGATGTCTGCAAAATACTGGACTAAATTGTGAATTTAATACTGTGATAGAGTTTTGCTCTTTTGAATCGAATCCTCAAAATCTCTGGAGAATGTCAATATTAACACCAATTTTTTACGTATATATATGTAATACATCCAAGAGAAAATACATCCAAGAGAAACTTAGTGATCTGCCCAGAGTTAAACAGCCAGACTACACACAGATGTTTTTCTGATTACTAAACTATGCTTATTTCACCATGAAACGTGAGTAAATCATTGGCTGGGATATTCTGTGATGTGTTAGAGTATTTTTCTACACACAAATTGATTTGGGGAGAAAAATGATTAAAATCAGATAAACAGTTAATTACCAGGCCTTCCACTCAATTAAATTTTGGAATAGCTATTTGTTTGAATTAAACATCTTCAAACAAGATTGACTGTCTAGATATAGCTAGTACAACCAAAACAACAGAAAATGAAAATAAATGTTATTTTCACAAGAACTAAATGAGATAATTTAGAAAATGAGGCCATTGAGATTTTCTAGTTAACATATTTATAAATCACAGCCACACACCTATTGTTTAGTCCAGTGGTTCTCAGCGGGGGTAATTTTTCACCAGAGAACAATCTGCAATGTCTGGAGATAATTTTAGTTGTCACAACCAGAGGGATAGAGGTCAGGGATGCTGCTAATCATCCATGCACAGAGCCCATCCACAACAAAGAATCATCCAGCCCAAAATGTCAATGGTGTTACGGTTATGAAACTCTGAACTGAAAAATACGTAAAGCAAATATTATCACATACGTATTTTAATTGACTCGAATACAAGAAATAAAATTTTAACAGAAGATTTCACAAATGTATTGTTATAGGTGTGTTTGTATGTGTGTGTTTATGTGTATACATATATATTAAAATATATATAGTGTATATTTTTAATGGTGAAAGTAGAGATATTATTTATACAATTCTGCTATATCAACAGAAAACACTTTTGATTTCTTCAAAAACTTACACCTTTTTTTCTTGTTCTAATAATGAAACAGTTTAGGTTCATTACAGATATCATTACTCAAATAGAAAACTTTTTTTAATCCTATAATCCAACCATTGAAAAGGAATGAAAGCAACATAATTTATTTGCTTTAGTCTATGATTTGCAAAATTTTTATTATACTTACAAAAATAGTTTTGAATCATGCTTTCTTTATTTAACATTATATCATGAAAGAGCTTTCTAAAAATGTTATTTTGCTATTGAACAAATTCCATAATATAAATAGACTATAATTTATTTAACAAATCTCCTAAAGTTGGATATTTGGAATTTTTCCTCTATGTTTTGCTATAATAAATAACACCATGATGAACATTCCTGTACATAAATCTTGAGTCCCCTCTCTGATTATTTACTTGGGAGAGATTCCATGAACTAAAATGTTGGGGTCAAAATGGAGCCATTTAAGGTTTAGGATTTCAGTGATATAATCCATAAAACAGAAATAATAAACTATGGCCTCTTCCTAGTCCATGGTATAAAAGGGTCATGGAACAGCGATTTATTAACATAAACCATAGACTAGGCATCCAACTGTGAAGTTATCTCTACATGTGCAAATATAGGTGGGGGGCAGAGAATACACAAAGGCCTTGTTACATAAATAGACCTGTTCATGTTTATTTTTGCTCTGGTTCAAAAGCTCTGGTGCAAAAGTCATATAAAACCCTCTTTTCAGGTAGAAGGTGACAGCATGTTCCAAAGAGAGCTATATGAGCGATCCCCACTTCCCACAAAGTTATAGCCAAAAAAAAATGCATTTTCAGTTTATACTTACTATAGCATGTGGATAATATACCATTCAGTATTCATTTAATGGAAATTTACTATATCTCAGACACCATACTATCTTTTATTCTTTATTATACATTTTGTGTCTGATCTTTATAACCATTCTGAAGTAAGTACTATCTCCATTTCACAGATAAGGCTGCTGAGGATCTGAGGGCATTAAGTAAATTGGCCATGTAAGCAGATTAGTACATAAAGAATCGTATCTAAACACTCATTTTTATGGCCTCTAAGAAATTGTTCTTAAACCTAGCACTGCCCTTCATGTTTATAATATTCATAGTTTTGCATATAAGAGCCTACTGAATGTAATTATATAGACATAAGAGTTAATAACTTCTTTCCCTCTATTTAACATCCTTCTAAGCCTGACTATCAACTAACTCATCATTGTAGCCTGTCAAGTTACACTAGGTCTTCTCGATAGGCCTGGTACTGCAGATATCACCCAACCTTGTCTACAGTGATTTCAAAGACCCAAAAAAATGCGCTTGACTTCTCACCTACAAGGCTTCATGATGGGGAGCAATTTAAACTTTTTGGGCTATAGCCTTGGAAACATGGAACTGTCCTTCATTTCTCTCTGGGACCCTTCATGTGTAAGGAAACCATTCTCAATAATCTGGATTAGTTGTCCTGAGAACAAGAAACCACCATCCTATGAGAGCATTATCAGGTACAGATTGTGTACAGGCTGCCAAATGCAAAGAAACTGTGTAAGGTCTGAGCTCTGTTTTTTGTTTGTTTGATTTTTTTAATTGATTGAACTTAAGAATTTCCTTTCCTCTGAATTTGTCTTTCAGAACATTTCTCTTGGCTAAATATATAAGAGTATACCTTTTCTTCTTTGTTCCTCCACTATTTCTCTTTTCAATCCTTGATAAAGATATATTTCCTAGCTCCCTCCCTCTCACCTACCCACTCATTTATCACTTGGGGTTGCAGGGGTTGTCTCTCTTTCTGACCGGGTTCTTCAGCCACACCCCCATGACCCACACTCATACACAACTTGTGCATATATTTTCTATATTCATCTCCTGTCTTAACTTGCACATTATCTCCTTTAATAAATAATTTTCACACTTCTACTTTATTCCTGGATTTATGCTCACATCTTTAGATTATTTCCTAAGTCATTCCCTTCATTCTTCCTCCTCCCAATGGAGGAGGTGTTACCAAATTGGTGTTACCAAATTTGTTGTTACCAAATTATTGTTTTCTCAATATCATACTTTTCCCTCTTATAGATGAAATATGGATGCCTTACAAGTGGAATATTTAAAACTTATTGAGTAGCTCTAGTCTCCATTAACATGCATATCTATGTGAGCATTCTCCTAAACCCTTATAATAAATATTCAGATTGTAAGTTTTCAACTCAATTTAATATTTTGTCAGTGCTTACCAAATGCAAGGAAATGTGCTAGGCATTGGCAATGCAAACATCCATAGACCGAGAATTATATTTGTTGAAGTGAAGTGATTCACTCAGCTGGGATCATCAACAGCTGGGTATTGTAGAAGTGGCCTCACATTTCATTCATGCTTCCAGAGATCACCACTGCAATCACTTTCATGTCTGTAGTCTATTCACTTTCTCTGTCTTTTCTACCTAATCTTCATAAAGAAATCCTTGAATGTGCAGTTCAAACATCACCTCTCTTTGAAGATTTCCTCTGCCATTATCCTCGCACATAAAACTGCATGTCATGCTAGTAGAGCAGTCATTGCATTGTATTTGGCCTTGTCTGGTGTCTATGCCATTCTTTCAGATTCGTTCTTATGTCACTCATCTTATACTCACCCTTTCTGGAAGAGTGATGTCTAACAGACATTTGCCTGGATAAATTACTGAATATATAATCCTCTGAATTTGAAAGCTATTAATACTGAAGTAAGACATTACAGATACAATTTCTTCTTTTGGGAGTTAGTACAAGGTATGTCTGACAAAAAAACTCATACTCCAGGTACTAGCAGTTCACTCTTTGAGTTTATATACCTGACTTCTCTATTCAGTCCAAAGACTTAAATTGACTATTCTTGTTGTTGCTTTCTTCTGATGCCTGATGAATGCTGTTTGAAAACCCACTTTTTTTACTTCCTAGTTTAGCAAGCTAATGACTTTGATAACTAAGGCCATGACTTTCTGGGGTGGAAATTGATAGCATAATCCTAAACAAAGTAAATGGCTTGCTTCATCTATAAAGCAGAGCTAATATTGCCCACATACAGAGTTTTTGAGTGTTTTATGTATGAGAATAAATTTTAAAACTGGTGATATTCAATTGTAGAAAGTATAATAATGGCCCCTCCAAAATGTCTACATATTAATCTTCAGAACCTGTGAATATGTTGCCTTCACAAAAGGTAATCTGCAGAGATGTGTAAGGTTGAAGATCTTCAGACGGGAAGATGACCCTGGGTTATCTGGGTGGACTCAAGATCTAATTACAAGAGGTCTTAAAAGAGGAGTTTCTTCTTGACTCTGGTCAGAAAGAAATGGGACAACAGAATGGCCAGAGAAATTCCACATTGCTGGTTTTGAAGATGGAAGTATGGCCTTTAGAAGCTGGAAAAGGCAAAGAAGTGGATTCTCCCCTAAGGCTCCAGGAAGGAACAAAGTCCTGCTGACATCTTGATTTTAGCCTGATGAGATGCCCGTCAGACTTGTGATTATAACATATTTGTGTTGTTTTAAGCCACTAATTTGTCATAAATAAATATTTATCTTGGTCTTATTTAAATGTTACTTAACCATAGGGACTTCTAATGAAAACAATGAGGGCAAGCACTTAAAGCTCATAAAAAGTTAATTAACTATATTTTTATCTAGTCTAACTGTTCAAGTGAACAATTGCTTGAGTTCATGGAGGGAAAACTTGCTCACTGACCATTTCAAGTTCTTTCTCTCATGGTTTGCATTAGGGATTGGTTGCAAAAATTAGTAGATTCTGAAGGACTTAATGTTAGGCAATAGCTTAAGCAATGAATGTTAAACTATAAATAGTTGAATTATTCATTCACTTTCCATTCTACAAATATCTGGTCAGAATTTTCCCAAAGAAAGAAAACATTCAAAATGGAAAAATGTGCTTAATAAATCCATTCTGCCCTCACAGAATATCCAGACTAGGAAAATACAAATAATCAAAATGTAGTACTTGAGAGCCTGAGTTTAGAGCTCTGCCTTAGTCACCATTGCAACTCAGGTTCTCAACACAGTTACTGACCCATAGTAAGTCCACAAAAAGCAATTGGGTTCTTTGTTGAATTGACTCTCACATATGCTATAAGATAATAATGCAATAACTTACAAAAGAGATGATCAGCAAAAGCTTCATAAAGCACATACCATTTTAAACTAACATTAAAGACCAGGAAGAAGGGAGGATACTTAAAAATTAGATATAATTGCATTTGAAAAACTGGATTGTGTGTGAAAATGCAATAATAAAAAAATAGGACTAAAGAGTAGATTGCCCGCAGATCATAAGAATTCAGATTTCTAAAACAGGGTGTCAGCACTGGAAATCTAAACGAACTTTGTAAGAAACAACAAAAAATGGTTCTCTACTCCAATACATTTGACTGGATTAAATGAAGTTAAGCAGGTCTTTTCAACGCAGGATTTTTTAGGCTTCACTAGGTTAATGTGCATTAGGCTTTTTGTGTGAAGGAAAACATGTCTGTATCAGTTACCTACTGCTCCATAACCAACTGCTCCAAAACACTGGCTTTAAATAATGCTTTATTATTTCTCCTGACTCTGTGTATTGGCTGAGCCTTTTTTCTGTGCTCACTCATGCATCTTCCTTTGGTTGGGGGATAGGCTGGATGCTGGGCTTACCCAAACAGCTGGGGTTTCTTTCCCCATGTAAATATTTTTGTGTGGGTGGTAGTTGTTTTTGTTGTATTTTCTGTTTGATTGTTTAATTATTTTACATTTCAGCCTTCTTCACACGATGGCAGAAATGTTCCAAAAAAGATGAGAGTGGAAGGTTCAAGTTTTCTTGAGATCTAGGTTTGAAGTCAAACAGCATCACAATAACTACCTTGTATTGGTCAAAATAAGTCACAAGATCAGCTCCAATTGAAGGGGTTATATAAATGGACCACCCTCTTAAAAGGGAGGAGTGGCAACTTCAACTGCAACCATATTTTACAATCCATCAGCTTAGTTAGATTAGTTAGTTCCAAAACCAATGTGTTCATGGAACTTTACTCTTTATGTTTTTTTTTTTTTTTTTGCTTATTTGTTTGTTTGTTTGAGACAGGGTCTTGCTTTGTTGTACAGGCTAGAGTGCAGTAGTGTCATCATAGTTCACTGCAAGCTCAAATTCCTGGGCTGAAATTATCCTCCTGCCTCAGCCTCTCGAGTAGCTGGGACTATAGGTGTGCACCACCACACTCAGCTTATGGATATAAGTATGTATGTATGTATTGTAGAGACAGGGTCTTGATCTTGCTCAGGCTGGTCTCAGACTCCTGGCCTCAAGCGATCTTCCTGCCTTGGCCTCCCAAAGTGCTAGGATTATAGCTGTGAGCCATTGCACCTGGCCATTCTCTTTATGTTTTATGTATATCACCTTCTGACTTACGGTTTGTTAATGCTGATGTAAGGCTTTGGATTATACAGAAAATAGTTTCAGAATTGGGTACTACTGGCATTTGTAATTAAACATTTAACTGTATAAGAGACATATGTTATGACATATAGCTTCCTTTCTTGTAAATGACACACATATGAGGGTATTTAAGGGAGGGATGGAGCAAAGCAATTTAATAATAGATTATTGGTGTAGCTCAGATGAGCAGAAAACAGTTTTCTTGAGGTTAAATAGTAATGGGATGAGAAAGGAGAGAGTAAAGTTATGTTATATTCCACAGTTAGAATCTGTATAATCTGATTGGCCACTTACACTACAGCTGGGTGCAGAGCAGGGCAGGGGTTAGTGAAAAAGGTAAAAAAGAAAAATCAAAGTCTGCCCCACAGATTCAAGCTTTTTGCTGATTAGCACAACACTGAAAACATGAACAAAAATAAGACAGTTAAGACAAGAAGTGTCAGATAGACAATGATAAATTCATTGTATATATTTAGGTTTGTAATATTAGCTGAGCTACTGTGTAGAAATATAGGGTAGGGCTTTTTAGTTGTAGGACTGAACTTCAGGAAATATATCAGTTTTGGAAAATTATATATAACAGATTGATTCAGTATTGATCCAACAAATATCTCTGCAAATACTCATTGATATGATACAACATAAAGTATGATAAATACAAATCTTCTACCTCAGAGCTTATAAATAACTAAACGAGCAAGTAAAATGCAATGTCATAAATGTGAAGACTTAAGAAAAGGTGAAGACGTGTGGGTAGAAACCCCCTTCAAACTATGCATGATTGTGTGGCGTGGTTATGTGGTATGAGACCAAATATATATCTTGGAGGAACTAAAATGTAAAAGCAAGTTAATAGAAAAGAATAAACATTTTACAAAATAATATAGACATTCAAAATATGGGGAGAATATTTTGACAACCTTGATCTGCATCAAATGTTTCTGAGGTTGAAAATGATCAGCCCTTAGAAAAGATCATCACTGAACATTGGAGAGTAGTTTCTGGATAGTGATAAAGACAGTGACTCAGTGGCAAAGAGAGTTTGTGGAGAACAACATTTTACAGAAGTTTGGTAGTGAAAAATGAAGATAAATAAGATGGTAATGTGAGAGGAAGCTTATACCAGATGAGTTAGGCAGGGAAGTGTTTATGAAGGGAAACAAAGTCAATATACAGGGCATGATTAACTATAATGGAGAAAAGGGTGATGGAGCTGTGAATAGCAAAATGAAGACCCCAAGTGGATGCCTATAATCATACACATAAGGATATGAACCATTGTTAGGACAAGTATCTTGAGTTCCTCAGGAAGCAGAATCTGAGGTAAAAGTTTAGCACGCAGGATGTGTGTTAACCTGTGCCCATAGGATTGACACCTGTAAAAAGGAGAGAAAGAAAGGAGGATTGGACAGAGAAAGAAGTCAAGTGCAGGAGACAGAATAATGGATGCTCAAAGATATCCTCATCCTAATCCTTGGAACCTGTGAATATGTTAGGTTACGTGGCAAATGGGAATTAAGGTTGTGGATGGAATAAAGGTTGCTAATTGGCTAATCTTAAGATGAGGAGATTTGTCTGAATTATCTGGGTGAGCCCAGTGTAATCACAAGGGTCCCTTAAAATGGAAGAAGGAAACAGGGGAGTCATTGTCAGAGTGACACCAACAGCATGGCAGGCTCTAAAGATGAAAGAAGGCGCCATCAGCCAAAGAAAGTTGGTGGCCTCTAAAGCTAATAAAGGCATGGGAATGACTCCCCTAGGGACTACAGAAAGGAATAAAGCCCTGTCAACACCTTGATGTTAGTTGTGTTAAATCTGTGTCAGATATATAAAGTAGAGAAGTATAAGATAATAAGTTTATTTTGTTTTACGCCACTAAGTATTTAATAATTTGTTAGAGCAGGACTAGAAAATTAATTCACTGAGCTATGGTACAGGCTCAACAACACCACTGGGTCAACCCATGGGCACCTCTGGAAGTGCCCCTGAGTGGCGTCAAGATGGTAGGTCTTTATACTCCCTCAGTGATAGGTCATTCGATGTGGAGCATCCCAGGAAGGACGAGCTTGGATGAGATGGCCCAGTGCGACCAGAGCAGTCCCTGGAGATGTGGACAACAGAAAGTCGTCCGCCAATAGTACCCCTGACGGGTCACGCAACAAGTCTTTCATTTAAGAGGGATCTCTGGGCAGCATGTGAGTGTTTCCACTACAGTAATCATAAAATTTATCATCCAAAGTAGAATTTTTTAAAAAAAGAATGCTATTAACAATTATACCCAAACAACAGATCTGCATCATGTGTGTTCTGATCCATCTGGCGTCAGGATTCTTACTTATATTGGAGGGAAGGGAAAGGTCTTCTTACTATAATTATATAAATTATAGAAGTAATTCCATTCGATGTCAACTTTAATCCTCCAGATTCTCAGGCCACAAATATTGAAGCTATCCTTGATTTCTCTCTTTATTTCACACACAACATCCAATTCTTTAACAAGTCTTTTTAGCTCTACCTTCAAATTATATCCAGAAAACAACGAGTTCTCACTGCCTCTACTATTCCTATTCTGGTCTGAAGCCACCATTTTCTTTCTCCTGGATTAGGGCAGGAGCTTCCCAGCACATCTTCCTTGCCTGCTGTTTCTGAACAGACTGATTATTTGGAAAGGTAAAGCAGATTTCACTCCTCAGACCACAGCCCTGCAATGACTGGCTCCTTATTTTGCTTAGTGAGAGTGCCAGCATCTTCACATGGCCTAGGATATCATGCAAGATCTTCCCCCCAAGGTCCTCCTTTGACCTCATATCTCCCACCACTCTCTCTTTTACTCAGTTCTCTCCACCACAGTGGCCTCTTCCCTACTCCTCAGATATTCCAGGCACCCTAGCCTTAGATTACCCATACTAACCCTCCCCACTGCCTGGAATACTCTTCTTCAGCTATCTACTTGGCTGTCTCTTTCACCTCTACCTGGTTTTTGCTCAAAATTTACCTTCTTAATGCAGCCCATGCTGACAACTCTACTCAACTTTGCAACCAGAACCCTCACCTACTTTCTGTATCCTGCCCAGTCTGCTTCATTTTTCCCCACAGCACTTGTCCCTTCTACTGTATAATGTTTTCTTCATTGTGTGTATACATTTTTCCTTAATTTTCTTTAATAGCTTATCTACCTATTAAACCAGAGTAACTACTTACTTCTTTCTTAAAACAGTGTATATTTTCTCCTCACTCATCCTTTTCCTCTATATCAAACTCTCTCCATTTCTCATCTGTTTATGCACAAAATTCCTCCATAGTATATTTTTCAGCTGGAAGCAACATGTTTCTGCGACATCTTCACTGAATATTCACTCACTCACGAAAATCCAGAAATGACTTCTCCTTTGTCTGTGACCCCTGCATGCTACCTTGTATCTGACTTACTTGAGTATATGCCTTTTCTCCTCTACAAGAGTTTAAACCTCTTGAAGCTAGAATCTAATCACTTAAACTCTACATTCCAGTGGACACTTGGTAAATACATACCTTTACCCATTTAATTATATCAAGAGCTGACTCTAGTCAAGGGCATAGTTAATATGAAGGTCACTTCTTCTAAATCTATTCAAATCACAAGCTAAGACAAATTTAGTAACTTCAGAGTGTACATAAAATAATGCGTTATTAATTTAGTGGAATTAAGAATAGAATAAAAAGAGTTAAAGGCACAAAGCCTTGATGTTATGAGAACATATTATTAAATAACTCAGGTTTTTATAATTTAACAGGAAGCCAAAAGATTTGCATATGGTTAAACACCACTTATATGATGTAACAAAAAGAGAATTAACTGTTTTTATCAAAACACCTCACTTCATAGGCAATTTACTTAATATAATTTACATAATTTCTAAAAGATATGCAAGCTGAATTTAATATGCATTATTCATCATGATTTCAAAAAGAGCTTTTGGCAATTTGCTACAGTGATAGCCTTTCTCATTTGTAACCCTCATCTGCAAAAAAATTAATATTCAGTAGCCATAAGATTCTAAGACTTGGTGATAGCAAAATTTCAAAGAATATGGGTTTTAGAGTCATCAAATATTTTCCTAAAGGAGATGCATATAATACACTTCATCCTTTAAATCCATCAGGTTAATTAAAATAAAATCATTGAGGTGACTTTGATAGAAATAGAATTGGCTCAGGAGAGGAAAAAAGAGAAATGAAGACCTCAAAAACTAGGGCGCCGTGAGATATAGAGAATGAAGACTGGAAGGCAGAGGCTTGGGTGCTACTTCTGTCTCTACTGATAACCCTTTGATTTAGCAAACGGGTTCAAGCCACTATTCATAATTCTCACCTCACTTATTTATAATAGATACCTCACTGAAGTTTCTTCCATTTTTAAATCTAGAAAACTGAAGAATATTTCCACTATCTCCTCCCCACAAATAATACCCACAAGGCATTTGTAAAGCACAGACTTTATAATAATATCTAGTACAATGTATAAAATGTGTAACTAATTACAGTTTGACGAGTAAAGAACATTAGTGCATATTTTAAAAGCTACAACACAATCAGAGGGATTCAAGTTTTAAGGTAGTTAAAGTTTATGCAAATGGGGCATAAACTTCAATTTAGGAAAACAAAATACAAAAGTAGGCATTATAATTTAGATTTCACTAGTGTGATTGCTCTGCCAGGGCCCCACTCCTCTCGTCTGCCCCAAGGCCTGGGAAGGAGGAGTCCTCCTGCAAGTGAGGAGTCCTGGATTTTAAACTCAACGAGCTACTTAGTAAGCCAGCCTCTGTTTATAAGATCAGGCTCGTAAGTTTGCAAGTGACATAGGCATTCCCATCTATTCATAATGTATTTTTGGAATTCATCTCAATTAAATAAACCAACATGCTGAGATATTTTAATTCATAAAAATGTTCATGTTCATTTCAATGATATACCAGCAAAAATATAAAACCACTTATATGAAATTAATTAAATATCTTTTTATGCATATCTACTTAACAGAAGACCTTGCTAATATTTAAAATGAATATTAAAAATATTTTCTAAAATTCTGTGATGTTTTAGGTAAAAACACAAGACACAAACATGCATACGGTGTGATCCGCTCTATTTTATATGCAAAATAGCAAGAGGAAAAGAAAAGTACAAAATCTTTTTATTATTCTTTTTAATTAACGCATAATAATTCACATCTTTATAGCATACAGTGTGATGTTTTAATACCTGTATACAATGTGCAATGATCAGAGTAATTGGCATATCGATCATCTCAAACATTTATCATTTCTTTGTGCTTAAAATATTCCAAATCCATAGTGCTGCTGTGAACATAGGAGTGTAGATTGACATACTGATTTCCTTTCCTTTGTACCCAGCAAAGGGATTGCTGGATCATATGGTAGTTCTATTTTTTAGGTTTTTTGAGAAATATCCATATTGTTTTCAATAGTGGCTGTACTAATTTACGTTCCTACCAACAGTACATAAATGTTTCCATTTCACCAAATCCTCACCAGCATTTGTCCTTTTTTTGTCTTTTTGTAATAACCATTCTAACTAGAGTAAGATAATATCTCATTGTGGTTTTAATTGGAATTTCCCTGATGTTAGTAACACTGACAATTTTTTCATACATTTGTTAACTATTTCTATGATTCTTTTGGGAGATGGCTATTCAGATCATTTGCCCTTTTTTAAATCAGACTATTTGGGTTTTATTTTCTATTGAGTTCTCTGAATTCTTTGTATATTCTGGATATTAATCCCTTGTCAAATGAATAGTATGCAAATATTTTCTCCCATTCATAAGATTTTCTCTTCGTTCTATTGATTTTTTGCTTTGCTGTGCAGAAGCTTTTTCCTTTGATATAATCCCATTTGTCTGTTTTTGCTTTTTTTGCCTGTCTTTTTGAGGTCTTTATCCATAAAAATCTTTGCCCAGACCAATGTGTGAAAGTATATCTCCTATGTTTTATAGTTTCAGGTCTTACATTAAGTCTTTAATACGTTTGAGTTGATTATTGAATATGGTGAGAAATAGGGGTCTAGTTTCTTTCTTCTGCATATGAATATTCAGTTTTCCCAGCACCATTTATTAAAGAGACTCCTCTTTCTCGAATGTATGTTCTCAGCACCTTTGCTGAATATTAGTTGCCTGTAAATATAAGGATTTATTTCTGGGTTCTCTACTCTGTATCTTTATTTTATGTGTCTGGTTTTTATCAGTACCATGTTCTTTGGTTACTGTAACTTTGCTGTATATTTTGAGGTCAGCCTCTAGCTTTGCTTCTTTCTCTCAGGATTGTTTGCGGTTCCATACAAATTTTAAGATTGTTTTTTTCTATTTCTGCAAAGAATGTTATTGGTATTTTGAAAGGGATTGCATTGACTTTGTAAATTGCTTTGAGTAATATGGTCATTTTAACATTATTAATTCTTCAAATGAATGAATATGGGATGTCTTTTCATTTTTTGTTTCCTCTTAAATTTTTTTCATTTAATTGTAGAGATATTTCACCTCCTGAATTAAGTTTATCCCTAGGTATTTTAATTTTTGTAGCTATTCTAAATGAGATTGCTTTCTTGATTTTTTTTCAGCAGTTCATTAATGATGTATAAAATGCTACTAATTTTTATATTTATTTTTTTAACTTAGAACTTTACTGAATTCGTTTATTAGTTCTAAAGTTTTTTGGTGGAGTCTTTATAATTAGTATATATAGGATTATGTCATATGCAAACAGGGACAATTTGACTTCCTCATTGCAATTTAGATGGCTTCATTTCTTCCTCTCGCTTAATAGTTCTGGCTAGGACTTTTGGTACTAAGTTGAATAAGAGTGAAAATGGCATCGTTTTGTTGCAGTTCTTTGAGAAAAAGATTTCAGTTTTTCCACATTTAGTATGATGTTAGCTATAGGTTTGTCATATATGGCATTTGTTGTGTTGAGGTACGTTTCTTCTACATTTATTTTTTTGAGAGTTTTTATCATGAAGCAATGCTGAATTCTATCCAAAGCTTTTTTTTTTTTGCATCTATTCAGATGAACATGTGGTATTTGTCTTTCATTCTGTTGATGTAATGTATCACTTTTATACATTTATGTATGTTGAGTTGCCTTGTATACCTGAAATAAATCTCACTTAATCATGGTTTATCATCTTTTTGATGCACATTAGATTCAGTTTGTTAGCAATTTGTTGAGGATTTTTGGTCTACATTCAGCAGGGATATTGGTCTATAGTTTTCTTTTTTGTTGTTGTGTCCTTGCCTGGTTTCAGTATCAGGGTAATGCTAGACATGTAGAATGAATGTGGAATAATTCTTATTTCTTCAATTTGTTGTAATAGTTTGAGAAGAATTACTGTTAGTTCTTTAAATGTTTGGTAGAATTCAACTGTGAAGTCATTTAGCGTTGAGCTTTTCTTGTTTGGGAGACTTTTTTTACAGGTTTAATCTCTTTACTCATTATTGGTCTGTTCAGGTTTTCTATAACTTCCTGGTTCAGTTTTGCAAGTTATATGTATCCAGAATTTATGCAGAAATTTATCTAGGTTTTTTCTATTTTGTTAATGTACAGTTGTTTGTAATAATCTCTAATGATCATTTTGATTTGTGTGCTATCAGTTGTATATTCCCTCTTTGTTTCTGATTTTATCTACGTGCATCTTCTCTATTTTCATCTTAGTCTAGCTAGTGGTTTGTCAATTTTGTTTATCTTTCTAAAAATCAACTTTTTGTTTGCTAATCTTTGTATTGCTTCAGTCTATTTTTTAATTTCTGTTCTGTTCTTTATTATTTCTCTCCCTCTACCAATTTTGTTTGGTCTGTTTATGCTTTTCTAGTTCTTGGGGGTACATCCTTTTGATGTTTATTTGAAATCTTCCTACTTCTCTGTTGTAGGCATTTATTGCTATAAACTTCCATCTTAGTACTGCTTTTGCTGTGTCCCATAGGTTTTAATATGCTGTGTTTCTATTTTCATTTGTTTCAAGAAATTTTTAAATTTCCTTCTTAATTTCTTCATTGACTCATTGGTAATTCCAGTGCATGTTTATTGATTTCGATTTCTTTGCGCAGTTCCAATGTTCCTCTTGTTATTGACTTCAAGTTCTATTTCATTGTGTTTAGAAAAAATACTTGCTATGATTTTGATTTTTTTATAATTCATTGAGAATTGTTTGGTGATCTAACATATGGTATATATCATAGCACATTTCATGTGCTGATGAGAAGAGTGTGTGTTCTGCAACTGTTGGATAAAATGTTCTGTAAATGTCTGTTACGTCCTTTTGGTCTATAGTGCAGTTTAAGTCCAATATTTCTTTGTATATTTTCTGTCTAAATGATCTGTCTAATGCTAAGAGTAGGTTGTTGAAGTCCTCAACTATTATTGTATATAAGTCAATCTCCCGCTTTAAATCTAATAATATTTCCTTTATATGTCTAGGTGCTTTGGTGTTGGATACATGTATATTAACTTTTATTATATATTTTTGCTGTATTGATCCATTTATAATTATATAATTATATTCTTTGTCTCTTTTTACGATTTTTTACTTAAAGTCTATTTTACCTGATATAACTATTCCAGTGTGAATTTGGTTTCTGTATGCATGGAATATCTTTTTCCATCCCTTTTCTTTCAATCTATGTGTGACTTTACAGGTGAAGTGAATTTCTTGTAGGTAATGTATAGTTGGCCAAGGCTTTTTATTATCCATCAAACTGATCTATACTTTTTCATTGGGGGATTTAATTTATTTACATTAAAGGTTATTTTTTGATAGGTGAAGACTTAATCTGGTCATTTTGTTATTGCTTTCTTGTTGTTTCTATATCCTTTGCTCCTTTTTCCTTCTCATTGTTTGTCTTTGTGGTTTTATGGTTTCCTATTGTAATAAAATTTGGTCCCTTTTGCTTTCTTATCTGTGTATCACCTCTATCGATGAGTTTTATGCTTTCATGTGTTTTCATGAAGGCAGTTATTGTCCTCAATTCCAGATTTAGTACTGCCTTAAGTATTTCTTCTAAAGTTGGTCTTCTGGTGATGAATTTCCTCAATTTTTGCTTGCCTTGGAAATACTTTGCTTCTCCTTTATTTACGAAGAATATTTTCACTGGGCATAGTAATCTTGGCTGGGAGATATTTTCTTTCAGCACTTCAAATATATCCTCCCATTCTCACCTGGCCTGTAAGATTCTGCTAAGAAACCTTCTATTAGTCCAGTGGAGATTGCCTTATTTGTGCCTTGACCCTTTTCTCTTGATATTTTAAGGATTCTCTTTGTCTTTCACTTTTTTTTTTTTCCTTTTGAGACAGAGTCTCACTCGGTTGCCTGGGCTAGAGTGCCGTGGCATCAGCCTAGCTCATAGCAACCTCAGACTCCTGGGCTCAAGTGATCCTTCTGCCTCAGCCTCCTGAGTAGCTGGGACTACAGGCATGTGCCACCATGCCCGGCTAATTTTTTCCATATATTTTTAGTTGTCCAATTAATTTCTTTCTATTTTTAGTAGAGACAGGTTCTCGCTCTTGCTCAGGCTGGTCTCGAACTCCTGAGCTCAAATAATTCGCCCACCTCGGCCTCCCAGAGTGCTAGGATTACAGGCGTGAGCCACGGTGCCCGGCCTGTCCTTCACTTTTGACAGTTTGACTGTAATATTCTTTGAAGAGGACACTTTTAGGTTGAATTTATTTGGAGACTTTTACACTTCCTGGATCTGGATGTCTATATGTCTCTCAAGATGTGGGAGATTTTTAGCTATTATTTCATTAAATATGTTTTCTATGACTTTTCCATCTCTTCCTCTTCTGGAATTTTTGTGTGGTATTTTATTCACTCAATGATCTTCCCTAAGCTCCATAAACTTTCTTCATTCTTTTTTATTTTTCATTTTTATTTTATTTTTTTGTCTGACTGGGTTTCTCAAAATATCTGTCTTTAAATTGAGAAATCTTTTTTTTATTTGATCTAGTCTGTTGTTGAGACTTTCAGATGTTTTTTTATTTCATTAATTGAATTTTTCAGCTCCAAGATTTGTTTGATTATTTTTTAAGATATCTATTTCTTTATTGAATTTCCCATAGTGATCATGTATTTTCCTTATTTTATTGAATTGTCTGTCTATAGTCTCTTGTATCACACTTTCACTGGTATCATTATTTTAAATTATTTCAGACACTTCATAGATTTTCTTTCCTGTGCTGGAGAAATTATTGGATTAGTTAGGAGGTGTCATGTTTCCTTATTGCTTCATGTTTCTGGTATCATTATTTTGAATTATTTTGCAGACACTTCATAGATTTTCCTGTTACTGGAGACTTATTGGGTTACTTTGGAGGTGTCATGTTTTCTTATTGTTTCATGTTTCTTGTGTCCCTACATTTATATCTACACATTTGGTGAGACAGTCACCTCTTCTAATTTTATGGAGTAGCTTTCATAGGGAAAGATGTTTGCTGTAGATTTGTCTAACAATATTTATTGGGTAGGGTGCTTTGGCTTAGGTTATGGGTGGGTACAGTAGTATGGTCTCCATGTGATTTCTTTAGGTGTAATTAACATCAGCAGTTTCCATCAATGCCTCAGTGGCCTAGATTGCAGGTGTTTGTGGAGGTAGTAGTGCAGCTTTCTTGGGGAAAGAGGATGGAAAAAAATATTTCATACATATAGAAACCAGGTAGGCCAGTTCTGGGGCCCTTGAGGGGATCGCACATGGCTTGGTGGCTCTGCCAGTTGCATGGGTGACAGTTCTGGTAGCATTGGGCCACAGTCAGGCTGGTCCTTTAGTCACTGGGAGGTGTGTATGACATATAGAACCTTCATGGTTGGAACAGGCAGGGTCACCAAAGGCAACAGGTGCCAGACAGCTTCTTCTTGGCACTGGAGGGTGCATGTGATGCACAGTGGCTCTGCTGCTGGAGGCTGGTTCTAGGGCCCTGGGGAGTATGCGTGTCAGCTCCCCAATTTCTGGAAGTGACCTTCCCACTGTGCTGGACTGCCTACTCCCTCTAGTGTAGGGTTCTTTGTGAGCTCAAGTGCTGGTGTCTTAGCTGTACCACTGTGTATAGCTAAAATTGCAGCACTTTAGCCTTCTGTGTGGGCACAGTTGGATGGCAGGGGGACCCAAGGGATATGAAGATGTAGGGACTATTAGATCCCAGGGCCCCAATGTACTCCAGTATTGGCTCTGTTCCCCAAATGGCTCCATGCAGTAGCTGCTTTGGTCCCAGGAATTAGGGAGATTCAGAGTTTTTTCCTACTCTGGAGCAATGTGGCAGCATGACACCAGCCAGCCTACTGTACTGGACTTAGGGCCAGTGAGAATTGCAGGGCTGTCATATACCTAGGATTTCAGCCATCATCAGTGGCAATGGGAATTTCTGGGGATCTCCCACCTATTTTTTCCCTGCAATAGGGAGTCCCTCTTGTCTCTGAGCTTAGCTTGGCTAGGTGTTTTTCTTTCCTGTCTATGATGGCATTCCGGATTTCCATACGTTGCTGTTTTCATCACTTTCTTGCTAAGTTCCAGTTTTCTCCCTTGGTCACTCTACTTGAAGTACAGATATTTATTTATTGTTTTGGTTTTTCTTTTTCTTTGTGGAGGAGACAAATGTTGAGCACCTCTAGTCTGCTGTCTTGATGATGTCACCTGCAACAAAAGCTTAATAATTTTCCTCTTTGACTAGTGGAAATGCTACAGGAGCTCCCCCTTATGTGTGGGAGATACATTTCAATACCATCAGTGATGCCTGAAACCATGGATATTAGCAAACCCAATTGCCATCATTTGCGTTATATTTCCATTCATGTCTTACATCCACAAATTTAATGTATTTTCTATCTTAACTAAGCATTTATTACACACTAGTCATAATTTTTGCACTATGATGTGCCGCAGGAAAACTAGCACAAATTTCTTTTTTCAATTTCACAATTTCATAGATAGAAGATTGGTTCTTACTATAGATAAGCAACCTGAGCAAACAATTTTTTCTCTTTACTAAGTCGAGAACTTTTACCTTGTACTTAAAGGAAGCATTTTATGGCTTCATTTTGGCATGCACAAATTGCCAGCATTTCTTCTCTTGCACTTTGGAATCATATTATGTAAAATAAGTGTTACTTAAACACCAGCACTTCAATACCATCGAAAGTCAATCTGATAACTGAAAGGGCTGCTAAGTGACTAACATATATGCATGGATATGCTGGACAAAGGGATGATTCATGATCCAGGCAGGATGGAGAAGGATACTGCAAGCTCTTATCACACTATTTAGAATGATACACAATTTAAAACATACGAACTGATTATTTCTGGAATTTTTCATTTAATATTTTTGGACTGTAGTTGACTGTGGATAGTTGAAATCACAGAAAGCAAAACCACGGATAAGGATGGACTATTGTGCTAGTGTTTTCACCGTTGTTGTGTGTGTGTTTGATAATTTTTTTCTAAAATAAGTATTACATTCTCAGTGGAAATTTTATACAGTAAACTTTTTATATAAACACAGTATCTTGAAATTCTCAAAAAATTAAATTTTAATTTACTTTAATATATAAATAAATTTACATTATCCAGATTTTTTTTCTTCTAGGTTGAGATGTTATCTGACTTTATAACCAAGTAAATGCTTAATGAAATGTTGCAATTTCTAGCAACAAAGGAAGTGTGTTTGAAAAATGACCAGCAAGCCAGGGGCCTCCTTAGAAGCCAAATGTTTTCCCTTCACCTCCTTTCTCACTTCTAGAGGACTCTTCTAGCTGTATCACTTTTCATATATCAGATCTCATCATTAAAATATTACTTAATTTTTACTTGGAAATATAAAATAGAACAACTAGAATAACAATATAATGATTTTATTCATGGCAAATATTTTTTAAGTGGACATAAATTTTTAAGAGTTCAACTTATTAAAACTTCTCCTATGTGAAAGTTTAGTTAAAACCAATCAAATTGGCCTGATTTCAACTACTGGTTGAATTGTTTTCTGACTGTACCGCTCAAGGTGTTTCATTCAACCTCTTTTAAATTTAGTTTTCTCATATCTAAAAGAAGCTACAATGATGTACTTTAAAATATCATGACATATTCTTTTTTTTTTTTCTGCAAGTCTGGGTTTATTTATTTTTTCTCTCTTTTTTTCTAATATAGTTTTTTAATTTCATAATATTACAGGGATATAAATGCTTTGTTCATAAATTGCCTTCGTTAGGGCCAGAGCATGGCATACTCTAAATGAGATAAGGTAGTGAAAGTGTATGATACAACAACTTGATGATAGATTATACTTTTTTTTCCTAGCTTGTACAAGATAACCATGAGCTAACCACAATGTTTTTGCCAAATTTACTTTCTTTATTCTTTTGCTTCCTAAGTGGAGCTGCCTGGGATTATGGAGCCCCTCTTTTAAGACTTCTTTCCTTCCTATCCTTTTATGTGCCTATGTCTCTCTCTTTTTTTCTTTGTCCTTTACCTTTTCACATCCTCTACTTCCATTTCTTTATAAAAATACTCAGACCTCATTCTCAATATTCCCTATGCTGTTTGACTCAAAAATACTCTATTGTCCCATATCCTATGCCCCCTCCACACACATACACTCATACACACACATGCACACTCACACTTGGTGAACAGAGAAGCAAGGGTAGATCAGGATGGCCTTCTTACTACAAATCCACAGCATTAGCATCCTCTGGAAACTTGCTAAAAATATAAATTCTCAAGCCCCACCCTAACCTACTGAATTAAAAACTCTAGCTGGCATCTGGCAATCTGTGCTTTAACCAGTTCTCTAGTAAAGCTTAAGAATTTCAGGACCAGAAGTCCCATTTTTCTCCACACCCTCTCTTTAAGGTTGCTAAGGCAGATCATTTATTAATGGCTTCCCTTGCTGAAAAATGGATTTGCCAAAATGGTGACCACAGTCAGAGATTTATAGTGACAGAATAGAGCCCTTCTCAGTTGCAAATTTCTACGGGAAACTGATGAGAAGTATATTATATTTGTTTTACCAAAACATGTAGTAAATTTAGGACAAATACAATTAGAGATTTGTGCTCACACAGACTGCCAAAAAGGAAACAAACATAAAAAAACAAATGGGGTAAAAGTCATTTAACTGAATTATTTGATTAATTCTTTTGGCATTCTGAACCAGGACGACATCAAAAGAATAAAAAAATTATTTATCTTCATTTACATATTTAGTGGATTCTAACACGTGCAATCATCTTGGAAAATCTAGTAACAGAATGAGTTTTTTTTTCAAAGAGCCTGCTTCTCTTTCTTTAAACTATAGCCATTAATATTCCTCCCAGTAAGAAGAGGTGGTTCAAATTTTCCATATTTACTTGACCCATTAAAGAAGTGCAGAATGCAAGCACCATGAAGGTAGAAATTCCTTTTCTCTTCTTATCCACTGAGGTATCCCAAGTACCTAAAACAATGCTTGACACATTGTAGGTGCTTAATACTATTGCTTAAATGAATAATTGAGTTAAAAAAAATGTTTGTAAAAAAATGTTCTTTTCTCTATTTCTCCACTCTCCAAAAGCTAGGTATTTCATCAGCACAGTTACACAACACCCAGTGCACAGAAGGGGCTCCTTCTTAGTTTAATGCTCTGTTATTACTGTCTTGAAGCTCTTAATAATTATGTCTTGGAAAATGTGTTTTGTAGGTGAAATCTTATGGGACAATAATGTGCATGCATGAATACAGAGGATGAACGTGAATACATCCTCCGCATTAGTAGTACTCCATTTGAATACAGTGTCTGCCATATATATATAACCTATAAAATATAGATTGTGTAATTTTGATGATTCCACATATGAGTTAAATGCTATTATATATATAGTTAAAACTGGCACTGTACCATAAAAAGAGGACCAGAAAAATTTATACTAATATTTTAAGGTTGCAATTTTTCTTTATTTTGAATAGCATTAAGTAGCAAATATAAAAACACTGTACAAGTTGAGAAAGATACTGTGGAAGAAACAAAAAAAAAAGAACCTTTATGTTCTAATACTTTTAACAAGACTTTTTTCTTCTATTTAAACAAGGGATGCTGCATAATTTTTAATCCAGTTATATAACTGGTCCTGACTATTCGTAAGTACTACATACAGATTCACACAATTGACACAACTCTCTAGATAAACCAGTCCTCTCCTGAGTTCTTTACACGTGCATGTGTAATTGCTGCTGTCTGTAGGCCAACATGGGAAACATCAAATTTTGGAATCAAACAAACTCGATTTTTATCCAGATTGCTATTTTTAGGTGTGTGACTTAGACTCTACCTCCTCTTAACCTTGACCTCCTCATCTGCAAATGGAGCTTGCTAATACTCACTTATTAGAAGCCCAAAGGAATTTAAGTTTAAAAAATATATACATATTCAATACAATGGCTACAATTTAAAAGACCGACAAGCAAGGGGTTAGCAACAATGTGGACTGACCGGAACTCTTATATACTGCTGAGGAAAATTGTATAACCACCCTGGAAAACTGCACTGCAAAAGTTAGACAGTTTCTTGAAAAAGTTAAGAAATGCACTGATTCAGAAGTAGTTAAAACATATGTCCGCAAAAAGACTTGTGTCCAATATTGATGGCAACTTTATTTACAATAGCCAATAACTGCAAACAACTCAAATGTTGTAGTGAAATGTTACTCAATTAAAAAAAAAATGAACTACTGATATAAGCACAACATGGGTAAATCTTAAAGTCATTATGTTGACTGACCAAAACCAGACACAAAAGATCGCATGCTATGTGATTCCATTTACGTAGAATTACAGAACTGTAACTATAGAGCTGTATATAAAAATTATATCTAGAATTATATAGGATCAAACTAAACCACAGTGACAAAAAGGAAGATCTGTGGTTTCCAGAGGCCAGAAGCGAAGGGCAGGATGGAGAGCAAAGGGCATGAGAACACTTTCAGGGAATATAGAAATGTTCTTCATCCTGGTCATGGTAGTGGTTTTATTGAAGCATTTGTCTGTCAAAACTGAACAGATTTTATACTTTAAACGGAAGCTGTTTATTTTATGTGAACTAAATCTTAATAAAGTTGATCATCAAGTAAACAAGGGAATGAGAAAACGAGGGCCAGAGAAAGATCTCATGGACTTAGTAAATTACTGACCAGCAGAGGAGCCAGGACAAATTCCCAACCATTCTGCATCCTCAAAATGAACAACACAAACACTTTGCTGTGTTGTTGTTAGCCAAATCTGTAGCAAGTGTCTACTTATAGCTGGAAGTTTGCAATCCCTGGTGTAGAAAGTAAAGGAATATGTGGATCCCTTTTCCTGCTCTTTCACAATTCCTCTTCTACTACAACATCTTTCTGTGGAAAACAGTTTCTTTCACAAGACTGACTAGAACATCCACTTCTTTGGTCAAAACTACTTCACCTTTTTCAGGTGGTCGACCACCCGCCTCTGGACTCCTAAAGCACTGGGCTCACGCTTTTTTGTACAGTTCTTATCACATGTCCTGGAGTTAGAATTATAGACTCAGAAGTACGAGTGTACTGCTTATTATCGTGTGACCTTGCATAAGTCATAAACTCTTTGGACTTCAATTTTTGTCTACAAAATCCAGAAAATAATGACAATAATAATGATACCTGTTACTAGTTCTTGACAGGTGATATGAGATGAGCAAAGTGGTAGGAATAGTTCCTGCACAAGGTAAACAGAATTCAGTAAACATTACTTTTTCATTGTTGATACTCGCATTCACATTTTGGACTTCATCTCTTCATGTCTATCTTTCCTATGATTCTAAGTGTCGCTCCTCGGCAGTGAGTACGTCTTGCTCATCTTATCCTGAGCACCTGCACAGAAGCGGTCTGTCAGTGCATAGCGAGTGAGTCAGTGGGTGAGTCAGAATCCAGGCATCTATTCACATTTCCTTGTTGCTGATAGTGACTAATGTGAACCTTGTTGTGCTGACCTTCACAAGTACTGAGGAAATATCTTTTCTCTTTTCTTCAGAAGCAGTCAAGCTTAACCTTCATTTGTTAGGCTTTCTGCCAAGAAGAAGGCACAAAAGAGTACTTCATCCTATTTATGAAGGCATAGTAAAAGTAAAGGCCCCACAGAGATCTCGATAGCACAAGGCTCTTGGGTCTGAGACAATGAACAACCTGGTAGAGGCCTCCCAACCCTGCTCCATGCAGCGCACCAAAGCACAGGTGCCAATGCGGAGGGAAGCAGAATGTGTGTGAATTCTGCATTAGTTCTTTTCAAAGGACAGAATGAATCATCTTCAGGAAACAAGCTATGCTTCATGCAACACCATGTTCAAAATGCAACAAATCTAAGTTGTATTAGGAGAGTGAGAGTCCCTAAGTAGCGGTGGTTGATGTACACACAGCAGGGAAACGTTGCTGCACTTCTCACGGTACTTGTCCAAAGGATGTTCAGCGTTTCTGTATTGCTTTGTTTAGAATTTTGTATGCTTCAAACATTAATTTGTTCAATGACTTTACATTTTCTCAATATAAAGGCAATCTATGCATATTATAAAACAATCAGAAAATATTATATGTTATTGAAGATAAAGAGGGACCCAATTCAGAAATAACCACTGTTGAAATTCTGCTGTTTATTTCCTAAACTTTTCTTAAGTTGTATACTTATGTGACCAGGCAGAAATTAACCAGGAATTCCCAGACTTCATATTTTCCCTGTCTATTGAAAAGAATTCTTTCTCTACAAACCCATTTCTCTTTCACTCACTTCTGTGTTCAGTGTTCCATGAAGAGTTCTTCTATTTCTAGACTAGCCCACTGGGCATTGGGTGTCACAAATCAGGAAAAAATTGCAAATGTTATAAAAAGAAGCCTTGGGGTGGAGTAGGTTAGACGCTCAAGAGAATATTCTTAAAGATGGAGGTGAGGAAAAGCTGAGGTGTGTATAAAAAGAAAATGAAAACAAAAAGGGGGTTTAAACAAAAGCATTGTTAGGTAGTATGGTTATGGTATTTGAAAAAAACATGGAAAGTATTTGAGTCACTGCAAAATTATTTGCTGGTTGCCAGACTATGTGTTCTTAACTCATAGTTAGGATTTATAACACTTGCTGAGATAGAACTAGATCTAAGTGGTAACAACTCAATAATGATATAAAAGTAGACATCAGTGTAAATATAGAAATAAGCAAAAGTACAGGCATAGGCATGGATCTAGTTGCTGTAGAGATAGATGAATATTCACATAAACTTCAGCGTCAATACCAGTAAACTTTGGAGAGAAGTAGAGATCGAGATAGAAAGACAGAGAAAAAGAAATTTTAAACCAAATCATATTGTTTTAAAGGAGTTTTCTCAACAAATATAAAATGAACATGGTTTCACATCAATAAATCCTTTAGATAAAATTTTTTTCATTAAAGGATCAGAGATTGACACAAGCCAGTTCAACTGAACGGAACTTGATTGTATTAAAAAACATCGAGGGAAAAAAGGGAGCAGAAATTCAACTTTTTTTTTTTTTTTTTAAAGGAAGTCCAGTCTTCATGGAGTTGGAAACTGGAGAGCTGTTTGATTCTCAGCAGCTCTGGAATGTTGGAACACAGGGCTCTCTGATATGGCACTAGAGTGCCAAGATATGAGCTAGCTATAAACTATCTCTTTTTTTCTTCCAATCAACTTTAAATCTGCCCATGTTTATAGCTTAAATTTCTAAGAGAGAGGGAAAGAGAAAGAAATTGAATAATGTATGGATCTACTTGGGTTAGATACTAACTATCACCTCAACTTGAGAGCAGAGTTTTTCACACAAAGTCATGACATACACATCTGGCTAACATAAGGCTGAGTCATTGCTCTGGGTTCAGAGAATAAGGTTATAAAGGAATATCACAGTCCATGGATAGTCGAGGTGCAGGTATGGCTAAGTATATGTGGTTAAATTACATCATTAGGAATATGTCTGTTTTCCCTTCTCAATTTTGCTTTTCTCTGTCTTGCCGTCATTCCCAATAACACTTTTCCCATGTAATGACAATAATGGCCATCAGCTCTGCTTTGTAAGAGCTGTGAGTTTTTACTTTTGAGCATTTTACACTGGTGGGTAAAATGTTCTTCTCAATGTTTAGAACACTATTCAGCACTTCTTGTAGGTCAGGTCTAGTGTTGAAAATTTCCCTTAGTGTTTGCTTGTCTGGGAAAGATGTTATTTCTCCTTCATTTACAAAACTTAGTTTCACATGATACAAATTGCTTGCCTGACAGTTATTTTGTTTCAGAAGACTAACATGGGACCCCAGTCCCTTCTGGTTTATAAGGTTTCTGCTGAGAAGCCTGTTGTTAGTTTGATGGCTTATCCTTTGTAAGTTACTTGATGCTTTATTCTTGCAGTTTGTAAGATTTTTTCCTTCCTGTTGGGTTGAGCCAGTCTGGTGACTATGTGCTCTGGTGATGTCCTATTTACAATGAATCTTCCAGGAGTTTGATGACATTATTGTATCTGGATGTCTAAATACCTAGCAAGACCAGGTAAGTTTTCCTCCATTATTCTCTCAAGTAGGTTTTCCATGCTTTTTTCTTTCTCTTCTTCTCCCCGAGGGATACCTATGAGTCTTAGACTTGGGCATTTTACATAATCCCATATTTCTCAGAGACTTTCATTATTTCTCTTGCTTCTTCTTTCTTTATTTTTGATTTAATGGGATAATATAAAAGCTTTGTATTCAAGCTCTGAAATTCTTTCTTCTGTTTAGTCTAGTCTGCTGTTAAAACTTTCCACTGTATTTTGAAATTCCTTAAATGACTCTTTCATTTCCAGAAGTTCTATTACTTTTTTTGAATATCTGTTTAGTGAATTTTTCATTCATGTCCCTACTGATTTTTTTTTCTTTTTCTGTGTTTATTTTCAACTTTCTCATGGATCCCATTGAGCTTACTCCCAATCCATATTTTAAATTCATTTCTGACATTTCAAAAATTTCCTTTTGTTTGGAGTCCATTGCTGGAGAGCTAATATGATTGTTTGGTGGTGTCAAAACAACCTCTTCTTTCATATTGCCTGAGTTTTCTATGATATTTCTAGTCAGGCTTCCTGAACCTGAAACTTTCTCTTTTTTTGAATGAAAAAATATGCCTGTCTATTTTGATTAAGGTCTTAAATTTTATGTTCCTTAATATTATCTTAGCTCTTTATATTTTATTTCTGTGCTTCCATTTTATTCATTTGTTACATTTTTTTAATGTACAACATTTATGTGGCATTTTATTTTAGATGTATCTGTTGCCAAAAGGTTACAGCTAGATTTTTAACCTAATTTAATTAAATTCACCAATTTTTATTATAAAATCCTAAATTCAGTAACTTTTACTTTGTAATTTAATTCTAAACAAATCATGAAGCATAAGAAGCTTTTATAGCTCTTTGAATCTTTTATTCATTGTTTTTATATTTTTATTACTTTTGTCACACTTGCATCAAATGGCTTAAGACCAATAAAGTAATTAAAGGTAGTACATAGATACCTATAATCTTTTTCTTGTGTCTTTGCCATCTGTGTCCACAGAAATATTTGGTTTTTGGTAAAAGAAAAAACAGCATAATATTTAGATATCTTTCTATAACCAATCACTTAAATATACAATCACCTTCACAAATACACTAGAAGTATAAATTCTAAAAAAAAAATGACTTCCCATTTTCTGAGTCTTTCCCTTCAGCTTTATTTTTTGATAAGTTGAAATGTCCCTCAGAGAAATTTTCATTTTCCCTAACTTTGTCTAGAACAGATTAGAAAAGAAAAACAAAATGATGTGAAGGGGAGAGAAGAAATTGCCAATATAGTAGGAAAATAAAACTATTCAGGGCGAGAGTAATCTTTTGTATCACCTATTTTAACTCTGTAATTTTACCGATGTTGAGATCAAATCTCTCAAAAGTTAGACAGATTGCTTGACGTTACATTGTTTCAATATAATTGTTAAGGCCATCAAGAGAAAACCTGGCATAGGAAAAATACGTGTAGCTTTCAAATCAGTTGGGCTGGGCATATATCCTGATTTCACCCATACTAGTCCACAGATAAGACACACCTGCCATCAAATCCCACTGCTTCATTTATTAGCACTGGAAACTTGATACATTTACTTAACTTCGAAGGCTGAATTTTCATAGCTGAAAATGAGGAGGATATAATCTATTGCTGAGCGCAAACATTTTTCTAAGGAATTATACAGCACATACAAAGTGCCTAGCACTGTGCCCAGTGCCTACTTACCCCCCAATTATATCAGTTTCCTTCCCCACTCTTTGATTAAACCAGTGCACACTGGCTATCTCAGAGTCAGATTAATTATAGGAATAATGCCTCCATGCCAGTGTTGGAATGCAAGGCAATACTTGTTGAGATAAATCTGGAACCCAGTTATACAGACAATATAATCTTGGAAAGTAGGTGGGCCAGGATGGAGTGAGCATAAGAATGTTAGAAGATTCTATTTTCCTTCTTAACCAATTTTTAGTAAACCCTCTGTTTTTCCTCCTCAGGCATATAGCTCAAACATGACTTTTCATTTTTTTATAACTCCCAGAAAAGCCTACTGGGTCCAGTGGGAGCCATCAAAAAGAATTAAATTGTTATGTTTTCCAGAGTTAGAAAAAAAAAAACGGGCATGGGGGAGACGGAGTGTATATAAAGGTCTCGTATAACTACGCCACAGCATCATTTTCAAACAATCACTTAAGGTCTCATTAGTAAGGCCTGGGGATAGATTTGGCTCCTTCTGGCACTGCCTGAACCTAACCCACAGGTTAGACATCCTTTGATTTTAGCTTCCATTGCTCTGTAAAACATTTCTGTGTCTTTAATTAACAATTTGCTAAGTTGGAGACAAATTTGCTATTGCTTTAACATGCCTGATTGAAAGCACAGACATCATGCTCATAAAATTTTGGAGAAAAAAGTAATTGAAAGGTTATAAATTACTCTTGGCTTTAGACTTCCCTCAAGCTATGGAAAACAAAAAGCAATTATTTATCTTTGGAAATGGAATTAGCCTATTTTTTTTTCCTGTTGGAAAAATGCTTATTATTCTTCTCAGCCTGGTTCTCTAGTTGGTTATGGAAGTTAAAAGATCTTATTTTGCTCATGCGTGCAATTTGTTCCACATTTCTTCGGTTCTTTCTCATTTGAAATTCTTCTGAAAATGGCACTTGTTTAGCACACAAATGGCTTGACTTTGTAAGGCCAAAAATTCAATACCTGTAATTAGTGACCTCGTTTATTTAAGTCTCCATCACAGAGAGAGAATTGATTTTATTAACCCTCCTGTTTCAGTAAATGACTAATGAATATGAAGCATCTGCATTAAGCATTTTAAAATGCAACCTGAAAATTCAGCTGGGTCTAGAATCAAGTGCACTTAAGCACACATGCAGTTGACATTGTGTATTTTACAATAATGTTTGAGGTTTTACCTTTGTGGCATGAACACACATTCGTTTTATGGAAGCTGTTTGGTTTTCAGTAATTCACTTGGACACCGGTAGCATAGATGCAATGGTGCAGATTCAAAGCACTTCAAAGTATTTCATTTCAAATGTAAGATTAAGTTGGATTCATTTTCTGCCATGCTTAGGGTAGTTTAGCAAGTCAGGATCTTTATGTTTTGTTTCCACAGAGCAGGTCAACTCTCCAAACCTACAGAAACAAATAAAAAATGCCTCCTCTTCCCCTCATGTATTCCTCTCTGTTATCATCTCCGGCCATCTGCAACCCAGAAGCTGAGCTTTTTAATTATGCTTTGGCTCTGGGGAACTAAGTGACTCAACACAAGTCATGTCAACTTCTTGGTCTCCAGATTCCTCATCTTTAGAAGTAAGAGGCCGAACCAGCCACATTATGGGGGGAGGGGTCTCCTCACTGATCCTCCAGCACACCCCTCTAATCATTCTAATCACCCTGCCTTTTAATGAAGGAGGCTCCTTTCTGGCCCCCTCGCTGGACTGAGGATTGAGGGATGGCAGGTGCACACTTCCAGTGATTGTTGTGTTTTGTACACATCCTGCTCACCTCCTGTCTCTCCCCATCCCAACTCCATCATTCTTCTTCTGCTCCTGGGCTTCTCATCTGAGCACACGATAAATGCTCCTAAGATGAGTGGCTTCCAATCCTCCTGCAGAGACTTACCTATTGAGATGTTTCTATAGGGCTGGTTTCCCCCCTCAGAAAGCCAGGAGGAGAGATCAGTGAAAGACACACTACAAGATTGGGAGGAAGATTTCAATTCCTTCTTTTTAGTTTCCTGAATCTTACAAATATCTTTTCTTCACTCTCCACTCTTTCTCCATTTGTGGCTAAATGCCCAGAAAGGCTGTGCATCACAGGCCTATAAAAGGCTAATGTAGAGTCATTTTTTTCCCAAGGGAAAGTTGGGAAGAGATAATATTATTTCATTTCCCATAGGATAAGGCACCAAGGACAGTCTTCCTGATTAACAACAGATTTCTCTTGACCCACAGGCCAATTTCCAACTGCTCAAGTTGTTTTTAGTCTATTGTCAATGAAGAAGAACACAAACTCTGTAAAATAATTTAAAGAGGTTTATTTTGAGCCAAATATGTGTGAAGATGGCCTTGACAGCCACGCCTAAGGAGGCTTGAGCAAGTGGTCTTGCCATGGTTAGGTTATAGTTTGGTTTTATACATTTCAAGGAGGCAGGAATTACATGTAAAGTCATAAATCAATACATGGAAATATATTGGTCTATGCCACTGACCACAGCAGGCAATGGGCAGGGAAGGGAAGACAGGAGCTTG
The DNA here is from genome assembly GCA_963574695.1 of Propithecus perrieri. Lineage (NCBI taxonomy): Eukaryota > Metazoa > Chordata > Mammalia > Primates > Indriidae > Propithecus > Propithecus perrieri. The sequence goes on along the minus strand of CAUYRB010032733.1, from coordinate 3,836 downwards.
GCTGGGCACCCGGGTGGCAGTGGAAGGAGCTGACCATCATGAGGGTGCTGACTCCATTGTGAGTTTGCAGCAGGAGAGAGGGCAGGGAGGTTGGGGTGGGAAATATGGCAGTTTTAAAAGAGACCATTTCTCTTTCAAGATGCAGGACATCTTGAAGCAAGTTATAGGTGGGTTTAATGATTCTCTTATTTGTAATTGGTTAAAGAAATGAAGCTTTGTCTCAAGGATTGGAATGTTTTAAGATAAGGAAATCTGTTAATCAGACATGGATGTATACGGGACGTATATTGAGACTCAAATGATGTGTTTAATTGATGACCTGCAGGCATGGTTTAAGCTTTGCCTTGCACAGACTTAAGCCTGTTAATGAGTTACAAATGATACCTCCAAGAAGAAAAGGAGGCATGATGAGGCATGTCTGACCTCCCTTCTCATGGCCAGCAACTCAGCTCTGGGATATATCTGGGGCCCGTTGTCCAAGAGGGCAGCCATTCAGTCAGCTTGGGGACTTAAGATTTTATTTTAGTTCACATTAGCAAGGATTTCACCAGCTCAGATATTAGGGGAGGGAGGCAATATAAAAAGCTCAGCGGTGCCAAACATCTCAGATTTCTTCCTGAGGTTCCCAGGAAGCATCAAAAAGGCCAGACATTTGTCCCAATTGTTTTCTTCTAGTCTCTAGTGGCCACAGGTACTGTCACAACTGTATTGGGGTCATCAAGAGGAAGCAGAAAGTGCCAAATGGCCCTACTATACCTGTACATGTGTGAAGCTGCTCTGTATTAGGAAGAAAGTTAAATAATAGGAGAAGGCATGAAAACCATGGGGTTTTGAAGGACTCACAAAATACAGTTTTTTTTCTTTTTCTTATGTGAACTACAGAATTGATTAAGAAATAGATTTAGAAGTTAAATATCAAATTATTAGATCTTTGGGCAAGTGGACTTGCTAATAACAGTGAACTTTCTACCCAACTGAAGTTCTGCCCCATGCTAGGAAGAGTTGGACCACTTAAGTCCTTCAGTAGGGCCTGATCCCTTGTAACTGAAGCATGCATGAACAGAGATATGTTCCCTACAGGTAGACACTTCCTGTAAAGAAAGATTGATAATGATCATTATTTGTATTTGTCAGAGCTCTGGCAGGAAGCAGAATCTACTCCAGATGGCTCAATCAAGGAGACTTTAATGATGGGGCTATTGATAGAGGTGAGGTCAGGGTTTAGGAAACAAGTGTGGGGAGGCACCCAGGGACTAGCAACAGTGGGAAGTTGTTGCAACCATGAGGGCTTAAGGGACAGGGAGGAAAATCAAGTGTCTGGAGCCTTAGTTAAGACTAGGAACTTAAAGAAAAAGCTACTAGTAGGAGCTGCAACTTTCCTATAGTTGTAGGAAAACATAGCTACTTTCAGAGAAGTGGGACCAAGGCATAGGAAAAAGATTGGAACATGGAAAGGGAAATTAAATACTCTGAACTCTCTCTACTTTGTGCTCCAATCTCACATTGGTGGATGCATTGATCAAACACAAAAAGAAGCCAGAGAGTGATGTCATCCCCAGGGGTCATTCGGCTACTCTACCTCTACCCACGTCATCACACTGCAGGGTGAAGGAGGGTGGAGAATGGATCTAACAGGAGCAAATAATGGCGGGTCAGAACATTGACCAATAGGAAATAATACATTTCCCACTGGAAAGAATGGATAAGGGAGAGGAGAAATGGGGGCAGCAGGGAGGAAGCTGGAATTCAAATGGATTTTTGTTATTTCTATTTGCAAAGATTAGAATCATGGCAACTTTGAGTCAAATGCAAGAGCAGGTATCTCCAACGTTCAATTTTCTCCATAAAACCCAACTCACCCAGGCAATCATTCTCTCCTAGGGTCTTTGGCTGATCCAGGCAGTTCTGCAGACCTTCTTCCTCTATCCCTGAGCCAATCCCTTAAACCTACCTTTTCATTACACCATTTCAAATATCCTCTACTGCTGAATGGCACTACGAGCCTCATGCTTTTTTAATTTAGCTCTGGCAAGACTGTTTCCTCCAGAGTTGCTTCTCTCCAGCAGACATCAAAACTCACTGCCTCTATAATTAAGCAATATAATGGAGTAGTGAGGAGAATGGAAAATGATGTCAGATGCAGGTGCTTTCTATAGATGTATCTATAGCATCTGCAACCATCTAACATTCTGAGACATATATCTGTTGGGCAGGGATAATCCCTTTCTGTTGAGGCTGTTGTATGAACTCAATGAGACAATTATAAGATAATGTCTCAAATTACTAGCATGGGGCCTGGCATAGAGGGCCCTCAACATTTATGCCCCTCAACAACTTTTGTGTGTGGTGTGCCCTTTCACTGCAGCCAAATCTTCTCTCCACTGTCCAGCTATCCTTTGAGGAGTGGATGCAGAATTGGAGAATTCATTGCATTAACTGTGAATCAGTCAAAACGCTGTAGTAATTTCTTTACATAGATGGACAGAAGTACTAGGAGTATTATGCTAGTATTTTGTATCTTCACATAGGAAACCAGCTTAAAGTTTAAATCAAACTCACTCTCTTGCTTCTCCATTAACTTTCAACAAACTGTAAACCCCAGAATTTCTATGGGTGTGAATAAGGAAGGCCAGCCAGGCCATTACCCAGGCCTGTTAAAATAAGGCCTTGAAGGCAGCTTTCTGTGTGCACTCACTTCAGCCAGAAATTCTTTTGATAGAACTTATCATGCATTATTTATGTAACTCTGAACCTCTAATGCAAATTTGTGGAGTATAATGGAAGCATCCTGTACATCACAGTGTTCCCTTACCATTCAATGGCTGCCACAAGAGACTTGCGAAATTACTTCTGTGGAATAATCCTATGTACGTTATTATAGCTCAGCTGTATTCCTGAGAACATTTCAGTTCTTGGCTTTTCCTTCATCAAGCAGATTTTATTTCCTCTTTCACTGCCCAGAGTATCAATTGTCCATCTGATCACAGCACATTTATAAGAACATGCGTCCCCCGAAGCAGGAAGGGTATGGTGCATTATCAGCTTCATTCATTTAGTCCAGGCTATTTTGGGGGATGGGGTTGCTGGGGGACCTCAAAGATTTTTGCCAATGTACTACTTAGATATGCAAGTTCTCTCGAAACTCTGTGGAGATTGGGTTTCTTTTCATTCTAACTAGTATAGCCATGTGAAATAAATAGAGTGTGGAAAAACGTGCTGAAAACATGTCCAACTTTATAATCTTAATATTTTGATTAACCAATATCAAGATCATTTAACTCACTTTGTGATTTATCTCAGTCTCTAAATTTTAGATAGAGCATAGGATTTAAGCAGGAGATGATCTAAGTAACACTTTATACAATTTACTTTTCTCCTACCTACTATTAATATTTTACCAGTTGACCATCAGTCTAAGGTTCATTGAGACACAGCTGAACATGTGACTTTTTCTACCAGAAACTGGTATAGTATTTGCCAGAAACAAGGAGCACTTTATGCATTAAGAACACAGGTAAGAGGGAGTCAAAGGGACCCATGAGTAACTCGTTGACTCTGCATCAAAGTAGAAATCATTTTATAAAGTCAAACAATCTGTTTCTTCTGCACAGAACACGTGAATTATTAATAATCCTATTTAGCATTTTATTTCTTTGGCAGTAGCCAAGTAGGTCTTCCTTGTTACATGTTTTAGTTGGCATTAAAATAAAATGCATTCCTCCTACTGAGGACATGTAAAAACAAATGGGAAATAAAAATGCTTTCTTAAATCTATAAGCAAGGTATGATATGTTGAAACAGTAAACATTTGTAGTCCCAATTAAAAATGTCCTCTA
>CAUYRB010032732.1:0-35390 GCA_963574695.1 Propithecus perrieri | reverse complement strand
ATGCCCGGCTAATATTTTCTATATATTTTTAGTTGTCCGATTAATTTCTTTCTATTTTTAGTAGAGACGGGGTCTCGCTCTTGCTCAGGCTGGTCTCGAACTCCTGAGCTCAAACAATCCTCCCACCTCGGCCTCCCAGAGTGCCAGGATTACAGGCGTGAGCCACCACGCCTGGCCAAGATCTATATAAGTTTACATGCAACCCAAACTGTTTGAGTTATAAGAGAATGCTTTTACTTCCTCCCTTGATGTTTTCTTCCAGTTTGAAGGAATTCAATTAGCATAACACTTTTGACCTCTCTCTTCTCTGCTATTCTATCCCTAGATTGAGTAATTTACCTGGCTGATAAATTTCAGAAGAATCAATTGTTCATGCCCAGATGTTCTGTATCCTTTTGCATTTTGGAAGGTGACTATTCATGAAAAAAACATACTTCTCCTTGCTCCTCCATGATGTAATTCACATTTAGTGGTAAGCCCTGGTCAAGTGATGCACATGTCTAGGTGGGAAGTCTGCTTAGTTTTGCAGTTTAGTATTAGGAAGAACGTTTTTTCCCCATGCCATGCTATGTTCTCCTACTTTAGCTTTGTCAGAAAAAAGGGTGACGTTTTAGTCTTCCTATATCTTACGTTTATTTTCAATTTGTTCAGAACCTGGGTGGGGAAGATAGGTGCTATGTATTGTACCTCCTTAAAAATCTCAACATTAGAGAGCCTGATTTCACACATCCATACCCAGCCAGGTTACTATCAATGCTTTTAATTCTTGCTAATTTTACAGCTGAATAATTATATCTAATTATTTTAATATGCCACACTTTGGTCACTAGTGTGACCTCACATCTTTTCCGATATTTGTTGAATACTTTTAGCTAATCTTCTCATTTTTTCCATGTTCTATTGAGGAATACATACTTTTTGCTACTGATTAACAATGATTCTTTTTAATTAAAACTACAAACACTCTCAGATATTACTATTGCATTCAAGACTTCTGGTTTAACTTGAGAAATATGTAATCAATTATTTTAACTCTTCCTGGGCTACCTATACAATGTCAACCATGATTGAATTGGCATTACATTCACCCTTGGGATGACGCCCTGAGACTATCCTACTCCTTTTTCCCTAGTATAAGAGATTGGGCCATAGTACTATTAACAACACATTCACTATAATTTACAACTATCTCAAGGGAAAAATACTGTCTGTAAATTTATTCAATCCACATACCAAATGTATGCATGAGAAATAAGGCACAATTGGTTTGACTTCTTTATTTATTCACACTGTCAATGTAAATGGGACTTTCTTCCATAAAGCCCTGACATATAGCATGATCCAATTCATTAAAATTGCTGATGGGATAGAAAAAATTTTCTGTCTAGCTATCCTGATTTCATTTTCTTTTTAATGTAAATTTTACTGAATTATAGCACACATACAGCTAAGTGAATAAATCATAAGTGCAAATATCAGCAAATTTTCACAAAGTGAGCACCAAAATTCGTAACAACATTTTTTCAGTACCAGAAGACTACATATGGACCATTTTAGTCATTCTCCCCCCAAAGTAATCACAATCCTGATTTCTAACACAATAGAGGAGTGTTGTCCGTTTTAAGACTTTATATAAATAGAATTAGAGTATGTACTTTCCTATCTCACTTCTTTCTCTCAATATTTTATTTATCAATCTTATTAGCATTTCAATGTCAGATGTGGCCTAATTTAGTGTACCCAAAGCACTGTCATGTGTCTATTTTTTTAATGATTTTGTCATCACAATAGTAGTCCTATTATTTGTTTAATACTTTTTCTTTGAAATGAATCACTTTTTAAAATGTAACTTCATTCTAAACTCTGAAATCTATGAAACAATGGGGTTTCCTGTGCTAGTTTTATTTTTCTAATACATTTAAACTAAACACTATTAAATTTTAAAAATATTTGTACACAGAACTTTTAAAATAATCTCATACCATACTTCATACCAACTAGCCAAGAAGTCCAGGTACAAAAGAATTTCTAAAACTGGCATTTTCTAAAAAATTCACTCTATTCCAAGGCTGATCTCTTTCCTGGCTCAAAAACTCACAAATTCACATTTTATCAATTTATTCAAATCCTAGGAAGCTTAATCAGCCTGACAAATCTTATGAGACAACTACAGAAAACTATTATAGAATGCCAATTTGAGTAAAGGCAATAAAAACTTCAACTGCCAGCCTGCCTAGGAACTCATCAGTATGACCAGAACACACTCTCCCTATAAACCAGCTACCTCTAAAGCCAACCAACAACCTAAAGGTCTTCCTAAGTGTGGAATTAGAACAGGCTAGCTTAGTAATGATAGTTCAGCCTTGCTGGCCCGAGAGCAAGCACTCCTGTCTCTCTGAGGTGACTTGCAAATCACTTCTTGGCATGTATAGAGTGGACTCCATATCTGCTCTCAGGTGTGAATACCATTTCTCTCATTTCCAAGTTTGGGGATGGAGTGGGGAGGAGAATACCTTATTATTGATTTCATTTCATTTTGAGGGAAAATTGATATGCTGAGAAGTTCATTAATTATACTTTAATACATAGTGGAACTATGGTTCTTTCATAGATATATCTAATTCTGAAGTACACGGTTTTTTCATTACATTATGTGATGTCACTAACTAGCTAAACCATCTTCTCCAATTTACTTTAGTTCTCTGGAATTAAGTTTCTCAAACTATAAAAAGATGTTGAAGTTTTTATTTTATTTTTACTTACCATAGCACTTGTTTAGGAGATATAAAAACTGAATCTTGAGAAGTTCTAGTTCCAACATGTGCACATGAGCTTATTACAGCCCATCTCTCCTACTGTTTACAATGACAAATTCTGGACAAAACACATAAAAACTACCTGAGGATGATGAAAAATAAACATTTTATCCTGAGGATGGATTAAGGGTGGCTGTCAAAATTTAGAGAAGTAACTGCATGGGATAAGTTTCCTTGTCTTTTGTTTTTTTTTTGAGCAGGGTGGGTTGTCTTTTTGTACAGATTCACCTTATGAGTGAGTTCCCAGCACAGAGCTGTGAGATAGCAGCAGCACAGGCAGCTAATATTTTAATAAAAAAACCATATTTCTTGCTATAGAAACAGTGGAAGAGAGCCCTTGGTAGCTAGAGAATGAGTGGAAGATGCCATAGTGGAGAAAACCAGAGGGGATGTCTCCTAATTCTCTGTATGAACCTGCTCAAGTCTTCCGCTCACTCTCCAGCTACACAGAGACAGATAAGATGCAAACCAGCATCTAAATATATCACGAAACTTCCCAAATATTTGGAAATTTTAAAATTCTAAATAGCACAGGGCATAAACCAGAATTCACATATAAAATTAGAAAATATTTTTAATCAAAAGAAGATGAAAATATAACACATTAAATTTGTGGGTTATAGATAAAAAAGTGCTTACATGGAAGTTTACCAAATTTTAAATTATCAAACCAATAATTTAAATTTCCATGTTAGCAAACTAGTAGAAGCAGAGCAAATTAAACTCAAAGCAAATAGAAAAAGATAATAATACAGATAAGAGAAGAAGTCAATAAAACTGAAAATAGAAAAACAACAGAATAAATCAATGAAAGTAAAAGCTGGTTCTTTGCAAAGATAAATTTAATATTCCTCTAGACAGACATCAATCTGAAAAAAAAGAATGTGAGAAGGAATATCACTACTGACCCCAGAGTAATTAAAAAAAATAATGAAATATTACAAAAAACTTTATGCCTATTAACTTGAAACTAAGTTGAAATGGATAACCTGAATGGCCCTAAATATATTAAAGAAATTGAATTCATAGTTAAAACTGTTCCACAAAGACAACTCCAGTTCCTTTTGTAAATTCTATCATGTGAAAAAATACTGATTCTACACAAACTTTTCCTACAAGAGGAAGTAAACATTTCCTGACTCTTTTCATGATACCAGGATCATCTTGATGCCAAATCTAGACAAGGTAATTACAAAAAAAAAAACTACAAATGTTAGCAAATCAAATTCAGCAATATAAAAAAAGAACAAGTAGTGTTTATTTCATGCATACAAGGCTTTATAATATTATAAAATCAATAAGAAAGAAAAAAATCCTGACAGTAATAAGCACTGATGAGTATTCAAATTAACCAGAACTTGCATATGTCACTAATAAGAACACAAAAATATAGTATTATCTTGTAAAATAATTTGACAGTTTCTTATATAGTTAAACATACACTTGTTATACAATCCAGCAATTCTACTTCTTGGTACCCAAAAAATGTAAGAACTTATATTCACATCAAAACATGCAGATGTACTATTTGCTATGAATCTTCCTGGTGTTTGATGATTATCTTGTATCTGGATATCTGAATCTCTGGTGGTACTAGGGAAGTTTTCCTCAATAATTCCCTCAATAGATTTTCCATCATTTTTGCTTTTTCTTCTCTCTTGGGGATACCTATAATTCTCATATTGGCCTGCTTTTCATAGTCCCATAATTCTCTGAGCGATTGTTCATTCTTCTTTCTTCTGCATCTTTGACTGACTGGATTAGTTCAAAAGCCTTGTCTTCATGCTCTGAAATGCTTTTTTCAGCTTGGTCTAGCCGGTTGTTCAAGCTTTCTGTTGTGGTCTGAAATTCTCTAAATGACTCATTTCTTTAAGTCCTGTTATATCTTTTTATATGAAATAGTTTTATTTGTAATATCTGTTGTATCTTTTCTTACATTGTTTATCTCTTTAGTGATTTTTAAATTTTTTTTCATTCATATCCTGAAACATTTTTGGGGCTGGTTTTCAACTTTCTTTTAAATTCCATTCATCTTGTTTGCCATCCTATTCTGAATTCTATCTCTGACATTTTGACAATTTCCTTTATGTTGGGGTACATTGCTGGAGACCTATTGTGATCTTTTGGGGGTGTTGAAACAGCTCGTTCTTTTATGTTGTGAGAGTTCTTATTCTGGTTCTTTCTCAACTAAAATCTCTTCTCTAAGCTCAAGGCAGATAAACTTGCAGTACACCTGTTCTTTGCTAGAAACTCTCCTACTTACTAATGCAACAAAGGAGATATCCCTGGACAGTGCCCTTGTGTCCTATTTTGGAGGATTGACCCAGCCTGTGATGGGCGGATGCACAGTGAGCATTTAACACTGTTACTCTCTTGCGTCTCCTGCCTCACCACCCTGTAGTTGTCACTGGCAGTCCCCCTGCTGCAGAGTGAGTGAATGCCCCATCTAGTTCTGTCAGTAGCAGCGATTATCAGCCCAAGCCACCTGAGAGTTACTCCACGCAGATATGCAGGCAGGAGAATTTGTCTGCCCGTGCTGGCTCAAGCACAACCTTGCTCATGCCTGTGAATGGCAGCGATTGTCTGCCTGCACTGGCTTGGGAGCGGCACCACTGAGATCCACTGGTGGCAGCGTTTGTTGCCCCACGTGGCTTGATAGTAGTCCCACTCACACCCTCCGGCAGTGGCAATTGATGGCCTCTGCCAACTTAAAGTCTGTCTGCTCAGATCCAGAGACAGCAGTGTTTGTCAGCTGTGTGCCAGCTTGAGCCCAGCTCTGCCCATGCCCACAGGTGGCAGTGATTTTCACCTCGTGCTGGCTTGAGCGCTATATAGGTTAGATCTGCGGGCAGCAGCATTTGTCGGCCTTTGCAGCCCACACCTGTGGGCGTCAATGATTGTCAGCCCACTCCAGCTTGAGAGTTGCCCTGTTTGGATCCTCAGGTGGAGGCATTTGTCAGCTGGGTGCTGGCTTGAGCACAGGCCCACCCACATTGACAGGCAGTGGCGATTGTTGGCCTGCCCAGGTCCCCCAGCATCAGTGGGGGTGCACTGCTCCTGCCCATCGGACTCACAGAGTGCCCTGCCTCGCTGCTCCCTCTCCGCCCCTGAACTGCAGGGATGATGGGGAGGCCGCAGCAGTGGATCTGAACCCTGAGTAGAGGCAGCGCTCTGGGTCTAGGGTTTTAAAATGGAACCAGCGGCATGCCCAGGTTTAGTGAACCACTGGGTCCCCGCTGTGCCCTCTGGAGCGATGCTGCTGTACAGTCTTCGGATAGCTCCCTGTGTGAGTCCTGCAGCCTTCTGCAGTGGAGGGTCCCTCCCACAGGTCGGATAGCAATGATCGTGGAGGGGAATGTGAGCCCCGGGTTTCTCCCCTCTGTGCCTTCCCCATATGTGCACTTCTCTCTCGTCTTCCCTGTGTACCTATCTCCAAACCACAGAGCAGGTCACCTCCTTCCTTCTCCTTCACTTTGGGTGCCTCCTGTCTCTTTTAATTCACAGCGCTCTCTCTTAAATGACTGATCCACTTGCCTCCGTCAGTCCTCTCCATGAGAGCAGCATGTGCAGGCTGCTTCTACTCTGCCACCTTGGCCCCCAACGTTCATCCTATATTTTAAAGTTTTTCCTGAATTTTTACAAATATAATGCTTTAAGTTTATAACCAGAAAACATATTAAATTATATTTTTTAAACATAACCTCTATTTAAGTCATAACTCTGAAATATTATTTCTAACCAAATAAACAACATCTTTCAAATTATTCACTTTCTCTTGTTAAGCTTCCTAAAATCATCTGAATTAAACAACCATATCGTTTATTTTCTGGAAAAAAAGTGAAATTTCACAAGGTCATGTAATATGCACTGTCTGTCACTTTCAAGGACTGAGACATGGGTCCCCTTTCAAGAGCAGCAGTTGTTTGGAGTTCCCTCCTCCTTAGGGATGAGTGGAGCATTAGCTCTGAGTCTTCCATGCTTTCTCCACAATCTCTCTCCAGATCGACAAATGCATTTTCCCAGGTGGCTGCCTGTGTTGAAAATATATGTTTGTTCCAAAAGAACAGTGTAGTCCTAAACAGCTGTTCCAGAAAATAAAATAATAATTTGTTTTTGATTATTTCCATCTCTAATGTGTTTCCACTTATGTTATCTCATATGATAACAGCTCAGAAACATCAGACAGCAGCAACATATCATAGAGCAACTTGTACGGGAAATGAGAGTTCATGATTACCTCACCCTCTCTACCACATTTGCTTCCAATCTGTGTAATAAGAAACTGTACAAGAAAACCAAACAGAGCCTGGCTTAAGGAGCAGTGAGGCAGAAAATGAATAGGAAATAATACTTATTGGATGCCTACTAAGTATAATGCAGGCACAGTGTGAGGCCTGTTTACCCATGCTTTTACATATATATATATATATATTTAAACTAAGAGGCTTTTATCCCGAGGACAATAAAAGTGGGTGAAACTAAAATAAACACATAACCAAATCAAAGTATAAAAAGAAGCATAAAATTTTATTCACTAGAATTCCTCTTGGGGTCATTCGAGGGATGCCTAGAAATCCTCTATCCTTACCCCCCAAAATATTTTGCCATTAACTGCCTGACACATGGAAAGCAACACTTTGATCTTCACTATTTGGTCGTGTGGCTCAGTTTTCTGTCACTATGCACACATTACATATATTGGAGATACTTGGGGACTCAGTAATCATTAACAGCAGTGTTTCTCAAAGTGTGGTCCCTGGACCAGCGGCATCAGCATCACCTGGGAACTCACTGGAAATGCAAATTATTGGGCCTCAAGAATCCTGATTCATACCAATGAAATTAGAAACTCAGAGTGAGGGAAGAGGGGGGACCTTAGTAATCTGTGCTTTTCACAATTCCTACAGTTGGTTCTAATGTAGCCCTAAGTTTAAGAAGCCCTAGTGCATAAATTAACATGTTGAGAGGAATGGTAGGATAGTATTTTTTAAAATATAATCATTTGAATCTGGTATTTCTCTATTCCCTTGACCCTCCTCTCCATTCAAACTGCTAGTTCAGGTTTGCCGTGTCTTAGCAGCAGAGTTCCCTGCTAAGACAAATCTTTTTCTTTGTCTTAGATCAGGCTGCAATAACAAATTACCATGGATGGAGTGGCTTAAAAATAAATATTTATTTCTCACAGTGCTGGAGGCTGGAAGTCCGAGCTCAGAGTGCCAGCATTTCGGGTTTTGGTAAGGGCCTTCTCTTGAGTTGCAGACTGCTGACTTCTATTATTCTCACCTGGTGGAAAAGGGCCAGAGAGCGCTAATGCCATTCATAAGGGCTCTGCCTTCATGACCTAATCACTTCCAAAAGGCCCCACCTCCTAATACCATTACGTTAGGGGTTAGGATTTGAATATATAAATTTGGGGATGTGGAGACACAAAACATTTAGCCCATAACATTGTGCAAGGGATTTATTAAGGAGGTGCTCCCTGGAGCAGCTGCAAGGGTAGAGGAAGACAGACAGGGAAGCTGAAGAAGCCAAACAGAGGAAAAAGGACATTTCTGAGAAGAGTGGCTTCAGCCTGATCTTGCCGGGAGCTCTGAAGTATAAATTAGTCTTTAGAATTGTACCAACCTGAGGCAAAGGAATAAGACTGCCCTATTCCTGCAGCTGCTAGTGGTTGGCTAAGGGATGCCCCTGGGGCACTGAGACTCCCAGGCATTTCCAGCTCTCTACCAGTGCAGGTAAAGCAGCTCCCGGAGCCGAGAGCAGGATGCAGAGTGAGCCGCAGGTGCAGGAAGCACGAGCACACGAATCCTGTGAAGGACACGCAGAAATGGTAAACGGGTCCCTTAGAGAATGTGACTCAGAACCCCAACACAAAGATTGGGGCAAAAACATTCTCAGGAAGAAGTCTTCCTCCTATATTTTGACCCCCAAACAAGAAAAGAATTCCCTGGGAGAGAAAATGAGTATAGGGATCCAATGAGAGGATAAACGTTTATGGTTCCCAAAAAGTGTGGTTCTCCACACTGCCCTCTGGGTGTCACTGACATGACCTTAGACCTGTGACCTCACACTCATACAAACAATAATCCTAATAATAATAATCATGATGACAATAGGTTACAAATATAAAGCACTCAATATATGGCAGACACTGTTCTTAGTGCTTTATTAACTCATTCGACCGTCTCAGCAGCCCTGTGAGACAGGTACAATTATTTTCCCTGTTTTATGGGTAAGGATATTGAGACATAGAGAAGTCCAATAATTTGGTAAAGGTCACACAGCAAGTAAAAGGCCAAGCTGGGATTGGAACCTAGGAAGTCTGGATCCAGAATTCATGCTCATAACCACTTCACTATACTGCCTGACTCTGAGGTCACATGAGTGACCAATTAAATGTCAAACTGAGTACCTTAACGCATAGGAAGAATATGAATAGAACATAGAGAAGGAGTAAATGGATTAGTTGAATCTAATCAAATGGTTGGGCAGCTTCTCTGGGGAGACATAAGAAATAGATAGTGTGGAAAGTGAATGCAGGAGATACAGGCTGTGAAATGAGAGGGACAGGCTGAAAGAACATGTGTAACACACTGCTCAGCCTCATAGTTGGGAGCTGCGGCAAGAATCCCATCAGCATGCCCGACAAAACCTCTCAGGTGAGAATGCAACCTCAAGAATGATTTGTAAGGATTACCCTAAATATTTTGGTGTAGCATAATTATTTCATTAGTTGATAGCATCTCTGAACATAGGGAAGATTTATAATTAGGTATAGAAATACTTAAGAGAATCCAAGCCATAATATGAATATTATGTTCTAAAGTTGTGCATGTTTAGTGTATCTGAGAACTTATCATGATCAGGAGAATTTAGTCTATTAAAGTAATAAGTACACTTGTAATTCTAATTCAAAAATTAACGTGCAATTGAGTTATTGGCTTATACTTTTAACTAGTTAAATTACACCTTTAAAATTACAAAGAAAAATATGTTAACACATAATTAACATTCCCACAATTTTTATCCTCCTCTTTATTCCCTACATCAAACTTTTCCTATTCGTAGGAGGAAATACTGTTAAGATTTTGTTCACATACTTAATAGAGTTGTAATTTTAAATTAAAATCTCACTAAGATATTGTAAACAGTATTAGAATACTAAATAAAACTTAAGATTCACCATACATATACATTTAAGTTGTTGAAATAATAACTCAAGGACTTAATTGAGATACTTAAAAGGAAATAGAATTTATTGATTCAATTTAAAATATTATTTAAATGTGTTTAATAAACTATGTAATTAGGGCCAAATAAATAATAATGGAATGAAATAATGTTGTATTTATTACACTATTTCTTCTTCTTGAGCACAGAAAAATTCTGTTTCCAAGCCCTACTAATAGTTAGGTTGGAATCCTATAATTGAGTTCTTGCCTATGGGAATGTGTCACTTTGGTTAAGATGGTTAAGAGCAGGACTAAGTATAAGAAAAGTACTATGTGATGGTAAACTTTAAAAAAAAAAAAAAAAGCAATCCAGATCCTTGAGTCACCTTTGGAGGAGACATGCCTAAAAAAACACCTAACCTATATCAGGCTATGACTACAGTGATAAAAACACCTTTATTACAACTAAGCACCTGAAATTTGGAGGCTTATTTGTTACTGCAACATAACTGAGCCTATCCTGACTAAAATATCAATCGAAGTCCCCCTTAAAATTGATTACTGAAATCTACTAGATTTGTCAATAAAAATAAGAATTTAAAACTGAACTTAAAATGTTAAGTGATAACTAGATATTTAAATCTGTAACTTTAATAAATTTAGCACTAGATTTTCACCTCTCATTTTATTAGGAACATTTTCAAGCCTACAGAAAAGTTGAAAAATGATAGTCAATACCCATATGTGCACCACATATTAATAGAATGTACAGTTAAGATTTACCATGCTTGCTTTATCAAATATCTATCCTTATGCATATCTCTCTATTAATCAACAGTCCATCTTATTTTTTGATACATTTAAAAGCAAGTTTCAGACATCAGTACATTTTCCCCAGAATACTAGGCATGTATATAATTAACTGTAGTTCAGTATTTAACAGGATATTTTTTCTTTTGAGATAAAATTATATATTATATAATGAAATGCACAAATTTTTTTAATTTATTTTTTTAATTCAGGATATTATGGGGGTCTAAACATTTTGGTTATATGTAATGCATTTGCCTCACCCAAGCCAGGGCTACAGGCATGCCCTTCTCCCATACAGTACACTCCACTTCCATTAATTGTGAGTTTACCCCCTCAACCCCCCCCCACCTGACCGTCACCAAATGAGTATTACTACCATGTGAGCATCTTAGTGTTGATCAATTGATACCAATTTGATGGTGAATACATGAAGTGTATTATTTAGTGTGTTTGGACAAAAGCACAACTGTGCAACTCCAAACCCTATCAAGATTCATGACATTTTCATCACCACAGAAAGTTTTCTCAGGCCCTTTCCCAGGAAATCCCCATCCCCACCTCCAGAGGCAATCGTTGTTCTGAATTTTTCTACATAGTTTTCTTTCACCTTTCTAGAGCTTTGTGCAAATTGAATTATGTGGCATATACTCATTTGTGTAATACTTCTTTGATTCAGCAAAATATTTTTGATATGTATCCATGTCTTTGCATGTGCCAGTATTTTGTTTCTATTTATTTCTGAGTAGTATTCCATTGCATGGATATACCACATTTTGTTTCTGCATTTTCTTACTGATAGATTTCTAGACTGTTTCCAGTTTGAGTTATTATGAATAAAGCTGATATGAATAATGTCATGTAGATCTTTCATGACATATGATTTCATTATTCTTAGAAAAAAATATGTAGGCATGAAATCGCTGGGTTATAGGGAAGATGCATGTTTAGTTCTATAACAAACTTCCAGATCTTTTCCCAAAATGTCTATATCATTTTACATTCTAGCCAAAAACATAAGAGTACTGTTTGCTCTACATTTTCACCTAGTGTGTTGGGTGGGTTTGTAGTAGAATCTCATTGTGGTTTCGATTTGCATTTTCTTGATGACTAATGATATTGAATATATTCCTTTATGAAGTGTCTGCTCAACTACTTTTGCCCATTTTTCTATTGGATTGTTGATCTTTTTGTTATTAAGTTGTAGGAGTTTTTTATATATCCTGGACACCATTCCTTTGTTAGATATATGTTTTGCAAGTATTTCTTCCCAAACTGTGGCTTACCTACTCGTTTCTTAACAATGTTACTTGATGAGCACATTTGACTTTTGAAGAAGTCTAATTTATCCATTTTTATTTTATGCTTATCACTTTCTATATCCAAAGAAACCTTTGTCTACCCCAAATCATGAAGATACTCAAATGCTTTCTTTTTAAAGCTTTTTAATGCTTTTATGTTTACGTGTGTGATTCATCCCTAATTAACTTTGGGTTTAGTGTGAGATAGGGGTTAAGGTTGATGATTTTCTCATATAGATACCCATTTATCCAAGTGGCATTTCCTTTCCCCATTGGATTGCTTTGGAGCCTTTGGCAAATATCAAACAACTGTGAACATTAACTTGTAAAACCAAAGTATTTTGTGCATGAAAGATGATCTCACGGACACCATAAAATTTATAATAGAGAGGCAGCAAAAAAGGAAATTGTTTTGTGAGATCTAGCACAGAGGGACCTTGGACCCATTTCATGGGGAAAGCAGGCATATTGTAGACATGAAATAACCACAGACTCTGTCTTGGGAGCATAATGCTAGAGCACATCAGTTTCTTGTGCCTCGGCATGGCCCCAGAATGAGTACCATGCACCCCATCCTGGCGCAGGAGTAGCAAGTGGTCTCCTGGTTGACAGAACCATACAAGTGAGAAGGAAGGACAACTAAGACTAGCCTGCCCAGAATGGTGACCAAGAACAAGGTAAGATGATGGACATCTCAGCAGATAGTAGCAAGAAAGGATGGTATCAGGGATGAAATATAACATCCCCCTCCCAAACACACCCTCAGTTATTGCCACCAGGTAACTCTGGGAACTTAAACAGACCCAGAGTAAATGTGGGAGGAATTCTAAATTGATCAAACCATAAACTTTCACAACATCAATGAACTAGAGGTCAGAAATAGAAATGAACTCAAGTTGAATTTCCCATTCACCTATATTTCTAGGATAAGACTTTTATTCATTGTGCATTCATTATTCAGCTGCTATCTTTTGAATACCAGTGTTTGTGAGAAAGGGTAGAAAAGAAGAATAAGGTTATTAGAAATCTAAGGTGGAGTGAGGAGATACCACAAATTGAGGCAAAAAAAAAAGGAGATTTTTGCCTCTTGACAACTCTATCAGCAGGAATGAGATTTTGTACCAACCTGAGTACTCAGAAAGGCCAGACCACAGACCCCATCCAAGTGCATAATTTTTACCAAGTACCTAGGACTAAGAACCATCTAGTAATTTATTATGCTTTTCCTATATGACCTGTACAAAACAGTTGATAGGAAAAAAATTCTTCTTTACAGAAGAATTCCAACTAATTAATATAGAAGAAATGATAAATTAAAATATCCCTATTTTATAACTTCTACAAATATAATGGTTTTAGATGATAATCAATGATTTTTAAAGCCATAAAATATAAAACTTATGGGAAATTTTATAATTAATGGATAAGGCTGACAACACTTAAATCCACTAATTGATCTTAATATCACAAGGTAAACAACCAAAATTATGTGTCTCCTGAAATAGGAAGTACTCCCCATAACCTATTTTTGCCAATAAAATTATTTTAAATAGTATTTAACCTGAATCAGAGCAATCCTCTAGATCTAAGTGCTAGTTTTGAAAAGTAGAAATAGAAGAATATGGAATGTGTTAAATAATACTATGGCCATGCAGTTAGCAAAATCTAGAAAACAGGAAATTCTGTAGGAAAATAATGATCGAGTTTTCTTCACAAATAAAGATAGATAAATAAAAAAAGGGAGTCCTATAGAGCAAAAGAAGCTTAAAAGACTATAGGACACGTTAGCCCAATGCAATATACAGACATTGCTTTTCAAAAAAATAAACAAAAAACAAAAATAAAACATAAGACAATTAGAAAAACTTGAATATTGACTAGTAATTTGCTGATATTAATAACTTATGGATAAGTTTTTAAATGTTCAATAGTGTTGTGGTAATCCTTAAAAATGTAGTGTATTTTAGTGGCATGTACTAAATTATTTATGAATAAAATTATACAATGTCTGAGAATTGCTTCAAAATAATCCAGTGGTGGGAAGTGGAAAGAGTAAAAAGGTATAGAAAAAATGATTGGCCAGATTTGATAATTGTTGAAGGTGGGGAATGGGTAAATAGAGATTCATCATCTTATTTTGTCTATATTTATTTATGTTTTAAAATACAAAGTTTATTAAGTAAAGTAACCCAAAACAAAAACAAAATACTGCATGTTTTCCTTTATAAGTGGGAGCCAAGCTAGGGTATGCATGTTCATATGGAGTGACTTAATGGACACTGGAGACTCAGATGGGAGAAGGTGGGAGAGGGGCGCGGCATGAAAAATTACCTATTGGGTACAATGTGCACTACACAGGTGATGAGTATACTAAAAGCCTAGACTTCTCCACTATGCAATTCATTCATGTAACAAAAAAACCACTTGTATCCTCCTAAATCTACTTAAATAAAAAATGATAAAAATAGAATAAAAGGTTTAAAATGGCTTTAAAAGCAGCCAACAGGAATAAAGATAAAATTAGGATGGCACTACCTCTGAGCATTTGTTTGGAAAAACAAAAATTGTCTTTGTGATCAAGATGAAAAGAGTAAATACAAAGAGTTGATGTTAAATGTCATTAGAACATTGACAATAAAAAGTTTCACTAAAGCCTTTTATTAAACCTTTTCCAGTAGACAATGTTTTGCTTTTTGATTTGGCCCACATAGCAATAGCAGTCATCATTCTTGGGCCAAGAGACTAATTAAATAATATGGCCAGTAAAAGAAGATACCTATTATGATGCCAAAGTGGCATCTCTGCAGTGATAGATGTAGAGTGTCTGCACCTGTTCCTTTAAGAGCTCACCCCTGAATTTATATCAGAACCTGAATGAGTGATTTTCAATGGGCAATTGGAAAATGCTTTCAATTCGGAACTCTACTCCATGAATCGTTTTAATGCCTGAAATCTCAACTGTTTTATCAATAAATTTTGATTCATTTATTGTCCTTTTAGTGGGAGGTGGAATTGAGATTTTAAATTTTGGGCATGAAACCTGTTTAGCTACCAAAATAGGGAATATACAGACAGCATCAGGAATAGATGCTCCCAGTTCATTCCAGAGGAGGAAGGATGCAGGTTTTGAGTGGGCAAACTAGTGGTTCCAACAGCTTTCTTAAGAGGTTTGGTCCATACTTAGAAGTCAGCTCATCGCCGTTGTCTGATGAGTTCTGTTTCTTTTCCAAAATTGAGCTGGGGATATCAACTCTCTTCTGGCAATTAGATAGGTGAAAACTCTCTACAGGCATTCAATTCAATTCAACACAACACAGATTTCAATTCAACATGTCTCAGAAGGGCTAAGTCTATAAAGAAGACATCCCATTTTCTCCCTTTCTAATTTTGATCTCCTATATATGGTGGTTTCAATCTGTCAGTGTTTTTCTGTCCATGCTCTTTCACCCTAAGGCTCATCCAACCAGCTGTAGGCAGTGAAAAAAATTACAGAATTTTATGTTTGCAAATATAAAAATCATATAATCTAGCATTCCCGAAGGTGTTTTCCATGAGATGCTTTTAGTCTTTAGAAGGAAAAAAGAGTGAGAAATCATGCATTTAAATATATTTAGGAATATTAATTACGCTAAAATAAACAGATCTTATTTACTGCAGAGCTTCTCAAAGCGTCGAATATGTTAATGTGTCTGGCAAATTGCTAAAAGAAGGATATAGATTTTGTATTTTCTTAATTTTATTTTACTACATACTTCTTTCTTTTAAAGAGCAAAATACTTTGCAAAAAATATTGATTCTAATTCAATCCCTTATTTTAGAGATGACGAAATTGAGGACCGGGGAGCCATTGTGTCTCGTCTGAGGACACAGAGCAAATCTACCTTAGAAGTGGAGTCTCTCAGCATTTCTTGACCCCTATATATACCATTTCCCACAACTTGGTGCTTGTGTCACAACAATAACTGACATTAGAAAATATTTACTCTTAGGCTTGTGCATTGCTCATTGATTTTTAGCCTCACCATAACTGTGACTTTTTGAAAACCGGCAATTTGAGGGTAAAGTCATCCTTATAGGTGTCCTAACTCTTTGGGTTGAGGGCAAGGTAAGGGCAATGTTGAGTCACCACTCGTAATAGAGACCTGACCACTAAATAAAACGGTAATTTCATTCCTTAAACCTCTAACTATCCTCTGTGGAGCTTTCTTCTCATGAGCATTCTTGCAATATAAGCAAATCAAAATCATTCTCTGGTTCCTGCTCCTTCACTTGCTAGCTGTGTGACTCTGAGCACATTACATAACACTGCTGAGCCTGGGCTTCCTCTTCTGTAAAATGGACTAGATTCATAGGATTGCTGTGAGGATTAATGAGCTTATGTATCTAGAATTGAGAAGAAGCCTGGCACATAGTAAGCAACACGTGTATTTTTACTGCACATAGGCACAAAACTATAGTCTAAACCAGAGAAAGCTAAGCCGCAATTTGCCATGCAATGCCACAGAAGGCAAAACGAGAGACCACCACCATCCGGTTATACACAGAATCCAGCATTAACTAAAGGGACTGTAGAAAATGAGCACCAACTAGTAGAAGAGAGACTTAGCTCAGAAATGTAATAGTCATGGAAGTTAACTATCTGTGGATAATCTGAATGATTCTATCTTATAGATCTTCAGACTTATATTTGAGGTTCATTCTTAATTTTTATCCTGAACATGTTTTTGGCAAAATGGTCTTTTCTATTATCTTACAGCTCTCTAATAACTACCTCCAGATGCTCGTTGGTTCAATATTTTAAAAAGGAGCTTTCTACATATGTTAACTATTGAATAGAACAATGCAGAAATTACCTGGAGGTTTGAGGGGAATCATTTTGTCAAAGAGAGGTCAACCGTGTATCTACATAGGAAGAAAAGCCTAGCCTTGCCCTTATATCTGTTTCTATATCCATTCCTAGTCCTGGATGTCTGGAAAATACAACTAGAAGGAAGGACATGATTACTTCTTCAGAAATGTGGGACCAAATAAATAATGAGCTGGAAAGAATCTAGATCACCAAATAGACGGATTCTCAAACTTGGACGTTCATCAGAAGCACCTGGAGAGTCGTTAAAATGCAGAACCCAGGCCTCATCCCCAGTGACTAATTGAACATTATTAGTTTCGAAAATGGAATCTGCATTCTGTTCACAAGTAATCTCTCCAGTAATGATTCTGGGCCAAACTCTGAGAGATACTTATATAGCCTCCAGTCCCCTCAAAGTTATAAAGAGAGAAACTAAGGCCACACGAGGTGGGTCAGTGGTAAGAGCTCAAACACAGTTCATTTTATACTCAGATCAATGCTCTCTCCATCATCATAGCCTGGAAGTGGGTAATGCTAACAAACACAAA
Source organism: Propithecus perrieri (assembly GCA_963574695.1). Taxonomy (NCBI): domain Eukaryota; kingdom Metazoa; phylum Chordata; class Mammalia; order Primates; family Indriidae; genus Propithecus; species Propithecus perrieri. The sequence goes on along the minus strand of CAUYRB010032732.1, from coordinate 17,894 downwards.
AGGTTCTTGAACTCTTCTTTCAGCAAAACCGCTGATCGTGGAGGTTGAGATAAGCCCAAACTGCTTAAGACCTTGAAATGAACATCTCAGTGGAGAGAGCATATATTAATATAATACAAGTTAGCCCTGTCACTCCATATAATGGTACTTGACTCAGTAAGATCCACTTCTGTGCTGAACATTTAGAGATGTTCATCAAGGGGAAATATGAGTCATATTATCCATGATGATTTTCTTACCTGGGCACTTCGTTCCGAGTTACAAGGCAATGAAGCAAATGACTAGCATGCTAAAAATGTACTCTGCTGAATTAAGAATCAGTTATTTTAAAAGACAGATGATGCACACACATTTAGATTACTGCTCTTGCCAGATCTTTCAACATAGTTCTTACCCCAAGTCCTACCTGCTGCTAAAGGGAATCCATGTTAAAGAGGTTTAAGGACTCTGCTATCCAATAAATTCAGAAATACAATCATTTCTTTTCATATAACAAGAATTGTAATATTTAACCCATTTCCCTTTCTTCCTTGAATACCAGGAAGCTTGCAAACAAATCAGAAGCACAATTAATCATGTTGATCACACTGATCAAAACACTTGTGCTCTTCTACATCTAGTTCCCTGATTTTTTCCTTCTGTTTATATTTTCCGAATGATTGCATCATCGAGTGTACTATCTAAGTTTTTATTTTAGCTTGTTGAAATTCTTTGAGGAGAGGGACAAAATATAAATACAAATAACATCATTACAGTTGAAACTTGAACTCACATGTCAGTTATGATCCTGCCTTCCTGAAGTTCCATACAAGGAGACAGGTTTAGGTACCCTGGGTTCCAAGTGTCTTCACCCACTACTCAAAAAGTTTTTTTCTTTTCTTTTTTTTTATTCAGACCAATGATGAGATCCTGATCGAAAAGCAGTCAAGCGTCCAGGCTCATAAAACCACTAGGAGTGAAAAGCTTTTCCCAAATAGAGATCTGTTTGACCAATTAGAATCTCATTTCCAGGAATTAAATTGAAGATCAATGAGAAAATCAAGCAGTTGGCAGTGAAAACTGAAATTAAAAGGATTTACATAGAAAGGCCTGCAGAGGCTTTAGCAGGGAACATGTAAGCTGAGGTTATAAATAAACAAGAATATAAGGTAGCGGAACTATAAAGAAGCAAAAAGCCATAGAGACAAGAAAGACACATAAAGGTGAGGAACCAGCTGGCAGGGCCATATATAAGGTTGAGCAGGTGTGCCTTGCACAGGACACCTGCCTGACGGAGGAGTCAGGATAGAAATCCAGTGTGCACTCCTCTACCCAAACTGTGCCCACTCAGGCACGGCCGTGTTCACCAGAGGAAGATGAACACAGTAGTCCTGGACACAGGCATTGAAAAAGAAACATAGACTGAATCAGAATAAAGCCAAAATCTAGAACAGTTAATTCCCATAAATGGTAAACAGATCCATGCTGGTGAGGTCCCCAGTCCTCCTGCAGTTGCTGAATAAGCTTCCAGTTCCACACGCCTTGAGACCTGGGTCTTCTGTGATTCAAATACTTCCCATCAGGCCTGGATGTTGGGCCCCATCTCGTGGGAACTGGGTTCTCGTGAGGCTCGGCTGAGACTCCCGTTTTCCTTATTCTTATGTATATGTCTAAAATCACCAAAATTTGTATTGTAAGTAATCTGTTCAACTCATAGAGTCTACTTAAAATAAACATCAATGTCAAATGGTTTGTCTACCATTCAGCCTTTATTTTTCCCCATAATGCTTTGGAATAATATGCTGACATAAACGCCTTTCTTTCTGTGCTTTTGGCAGTTTTCCTATTGCTGCTGTAACAAATTGCCCCAAACGAAGTGGCTTAAAACAACACATTTATTATATTACAGACCTGTAGGCCAGAAGTCTGACACAGGTTTCACTGGGCTAAAATCGAGGTGTTGGAAGGGCTGCATTCCTGCTAGAGGCTTAGGGAAGAATCTATTTCATTTCTTTTTCCTGCAGTAGAGGCTGCCTGCATTCCTTAGCTCCTGGCCCATTCCCCACATCTTCCAAGTCAATAATCACATCACGCCAAACTCTGGTCCTGGCGTCACATCTCCTTCTATGCCTCTGACCCTTTTGCTTTCTTCTTTCACTTAGAAGGACCCTTGTGATTACATTGGCCCACCTGGATAATCCAGGGTAAGCTCTATATAGCAAGATTCTTAATTTAATCATATCTTCAAAGTCCCTTTTGACATGTAAGGTAACATATTTGCAAATTCCAGAGATTCAGATATGGACATCTCTGGGGGACCATTATTCCGCCTAACACAAATATCAAGTAAAAATGCATGCCTAATGGCTCACTTTTTCAAATGCCTTCATGTGGATAATCAATTTATCTTCTTTGTATTAAGAAAAATGTTCAGACCAATGACAGAGACCAAAACACTACATATAAATTTATCTTCTGTTGGGTGTCCTCGATGGAACTACAGAGCCTCCTGGGTTTGAAATTCTTTTTTCTCCCATGTTATTTTTATGAAAATTTTCAAACATACAGAAAAGTTGCAAGAATTATATGCTAAACTTCTTTATACCAAATAGGTAGATATTATTAACTTTATGCAATATTTGCTTTATCACACAGCTCTCTAGCTGTCTATCCCTCTAACCACGAATTGATCGTATTTTGATGAACTTCAAAGTAAATTGCAGACATCAGTATATCTTACCCCTAAATAATTCATATTCATGTCATTAACTAGAGTTCAATATTAGTTTATAATGCTTTTTTAAGAAAAGATTTATATAGAATGAAATGCACAAATCTTAGGACTAATCCATGAGTTTTGAGATGCCATACACTTGTGTAACCCAAACCCCTATCAAAATACAGAACATTATTATAGCCCAGAAAGTTTCTTCATGCATCAGTCCCTGCCCCCATCCACTCCCAAAAGCAATGGCTATTCTGATGGGTTTTTTAACCATAGATTTGAGTTTGAGTTTTGAAATTATTATATTTATGTCAGAAGTAGGTAGAATGAGGTTCTAGTAACCAATTACCAATTTGGATTTGGTTTTCTTCTCTAGCTTGTCTTTTCTTTATTGTATTGTGAACATTGCCTTTGATCGCTTGCTAATCAAATGTTATCTGGGACATTCTTACTGCAACTATAGGAATAAAAATTCAGTTTGGTGCATAAACACAAAAACACAAAACAATCAATAGTAACTTAAAGTTCTAATTATTATCTGATATTGTCAAAAAAAGAATCTGCAGGGGGGTTTTTTGGTGGGAGGTGAGCAAGGCAAAAGGAGAAAAACTGCTATCACTAAGATGATTTAAAAGTTGTTTTCTCAGTTACACTCAGTGTATCCTTATTCAACGTGCAAGTTAATCCACGTACTTGAGCATACAGTTTGCGAAGGTAGCAAAACATACTTGAAACAATATAAGCTTTGGAGGCAGATAAAACTGGATTTTATATTCAGCAGCTATCTGACTCTAATATTTCACATAATCTTTCAGAGGCTGGTTCTATATCCATTAAATGGCAATGATAATATAATTTTCTTAGTGTTGTAAGAATTCGAGGTAAAAATATCAAGTACCTATCAAAGGGTCTGGCACACTGTGGTACTCAATAGTTCATGGATATTATCATTCTACTACATCATAGTAGCATCATTATCACATTATTGTGCCTATTAAAACAAATTTAGCTAATAGAGAAAGAAAAACAAATTTTAAAAACCATGAAATTCTGGACAATCCTGTCCTAATTTTTTTGTTCAAGCAAATTTTTGGTTAAATTGGGACTGCAAAGTAATTTCCAAGGTTTCTAGACCACATATGTGAAAAAGACTGAAATTGCAAGAGGGGAACATGGTGGGGGGAAGCCATCACTTGCTGCTTGACTTCTGTCGGTTCTTCCAGGTCTTAGAGTTATTTCTTCTGTACAGGTCTTTTTGCTCTCTAGGAAATGGCAAGGAAGAAAGCCATTAAATCATCTAAGAAAAACTTGCCAAAGGAAATGTTGCATGTGATGTTCTAATTATGAGGTCTGATGATCTGGAGAGCTTAAGTCATGATGTTCAAATCTGGGATTCCTTTCTCTTCTTTTATTTTTAAGATAAAATTTACCTTAGGAAGGGGAATCCATAATGAACCTCAGTTGCAGAACCTGATCAGGAGTCTCTAGGCCAAATAATTTGTTCCCTACCATTTTTAGAGAAAGATCTGTATCCTGTTCTCAGTGCTATAACCAAATAGCTATGGAATCTAAGTTTCCGAGACTCTCTGACCAGTTTCCACTCCTGTCAAAGGGAATAATTTTTTGCACTGAAAATTATCTTTTGGATTCATCCACATGGGTAGCAGATCTTTTTTTGTACCCTCTACCACATGCCCTCAGGCTACCTCTGATTTGAGCTGCCACTATAGAGGACAGTTCTGTGCACACTGACGGCATCCTAAAGACCAAGCCGCATCTTTCCACTTTTTCAGCCCAGGTCTTCCAAAGCTATGGAAGTCTACTCAGTGTGATTGAAGTCTAGAAGTGCATGAAATTAACGTCCCAGGGGAAGTCTTCAATAAATGGTGAAAGGGGATCTGAAGCCGATGGATCAATGCCCCAGCCTCTAGATGTTTGGATGGTAAATTCTGAAAGACATCATATTCTCAGAAGTTCTGCAAGAATCCAGTCCTGTTGCCTGTAGTGCTGACCTTGATGCATCCTTCCCTGGACTTTTCCTCCCTTCCTGTCTCACACTCTTTGTTCTCTCACTCCCACTTTCTGGGATCAACTTCCAAATATACTATCTACACCTGAATCTTTGTCTGAGTCTCTGCTTTTAGCAGCCAATATCTTTTTATCCCTCTCTCTCTTCTGCTGCCACTCTGGTCCACGTCACTGTTATCTTTTGCTTAGAATACGACAATGACCTCCCAATGGGCTGGCTTCATTGACCTCAGATTTATTCTCTACACAGCATTACAAATGATCTTTTAAGGTCATATTGTATCACTGCTCTTCTTGAAACCCTTAATCCTTCTACACCTAGAACAAAACCCAAATTCCTTGCCATAGACTATGAAACTTTTGATGGCCTAGTTCCACCCCAAACCTCCAACTTCACCTCATACCACTCTCCAGCCTTCACTGTGTTCCATCTGTTATAACCTTCTTTTTTTCCATGAATACACCAGAACTATTTGCACTTTAGTGATCTTAAACTTCCTCACATTCCTTTGCCTACTAGAACCTTCATCTTCCAGATGTTTGAATAGTAAGTTCTTTATGTACTGGTTCTTTCACGATTTTCAGGTCCCAGATAAAACTGCTTTTCAGAAAAGACTTTCCAGCCACCTTAATAAGGTACTCACCAATCCTGTGAATTTTTTCCATGTACCTTATGATGATAGAAAGTATTTTATTTACTTATTGACTTTCTATCTCTTCTTAGTAGGATGAACATTTGTTAAGGGCAAGGACCTTATTTTCCACTGTATCCTCCAGCATATTGCTTGGCACAATAAATGTTTTATGAATAAAAAAATGATTAAAATGGATAAGAATAGAAAATTCACAAAAGAATAAATAACTAAAAAAGAATCCAAAACATTCCCTCTTCTGAATAATCAAAGATGTTATTTAGAACTGTGAGATTTTTATATAATAAATCTAAATAAAAATGTTACATTCTTAATTATGCTAGCAATGGTACAGTAATCTTTGTAAACAGGTATAAATCTTCTAGACAACAATTTGTTAATGTATATCAACAATAATAAAAATGTTCACACCCTTTGACATAGTCATATGTATACATTTCAAAATTTATTTGAGGAAATGATATAAATAAATACATGGAAAAGCTCCATGCATAAGGATATTTACTGAAGCTAAATTTCCATAGTACCTATTGAGAGCAGACAAATAAATTATACTATATTCGCTTGTATTAACAGGGACTAAAAACAATGGCTATGTAGGCAAAGTAGCAGCATGTAAAAATAGCCATGCTATAAAATTAAGTTAAAGGGATATTAAAATGCATGCATGCTATGGTTGCAAACATTAAAAAAGGAAACAATAAAATATACAAATATAGTAACAGAGAAATGTGATGAGATTAGAATTAATTTTTAAACTTTATTTTCTAATTTTTTTATGTTGTATTACTACCATAATAAAAATAAATATCTGTCCTGACTATCTGAAGAGATTGTTTTGAAAATAAAATAAGTTCATTTGTTCACTCTTAGAACATTTAGTCCCTAATATATGCCAGAAACTGCTAACTCCCGTGGGTTAATAAGCCCATGATTGCGTTATACATTGAGGAGAGAAAGAGAAGATACAGCTAATCACAATGCAAAGTAGGAAGTAGTAAGTACTGTAAGGGAGGTATCTGTATGAGAAATAAATGATTTCTAGTCCCCCATCTTAATATATTTTGTCACTTTCAATGTGTTGTTAACCTTGTGAGATGTATTAGTCAGAGTAGTCTGTTACATGCCACCAAGTCTCAAAAGACCAATGCAGATGTTCCAGGTCAGGTGGCTCCTTGGGTGTCTCTTCTCTAAGCAATGACTTAGGCATCAAGTGCTTTCCATTGTATGATGCTGGCATGTCCAAAGTTCTTCTGAGGAGGACACAAGAACTAGGGAAAGGTAAACCAGATACTCAACAACCTTTGCCTAAAATCATACAACATATCCATTCACATTGTACTGACTAGAATGAGTTACTTGCTCCCACCTCTAAAAGCAAGAAGCTGGAAACTGCAGTGCTTGACTAACTAGCCAATTCCCAGCACAGCTGCTCTACACAATGGAAGGGCAGGGGCCATGTACATGGCAGGCAGCTAGCCACCGCTAGCACAGGAGGCAACATGAGGGTGAATTCGAGTTCGAACCCCTGGGTTCAAATCTCTGCTGTCAAGTAAAAAACAAATCCAGTCTTACACAAAGAAAGACTTTAATACAAAGGATTATTACAAGTGGGGGAAAGAGATAGTAGTAATAGAGAGAAGGCTCTGACCATGAGATCTGCAGGTGTCTCAAAATTAAGCAGAAAGCAGTTTTTCTTTCATAAGGTGGAGTAAACAATGTTACAAAGACCCTGTGTGGGGCAGTGGGATGAATGGTTAGTAGATCAGAGCATGTTTTACCCTGAGGCCGGTCTATTCTCAGGAGGGGCTCCTAAGGGAGGCTTATAAACTGGCTCAGGGTGAGGGTGGGCCAAAATGCAGGGACCTTGAGGAAGGAAAGAAACTCACCCAAAGTTCACTTAACAAGCATTTTGTTCTGATTGCTCAGTAGGGTAGGGACAAAACAGTGCAGTTTATCATTTATGAGGCAAAGAATGGGAATTTGGAGGATGTGTGTCTGGTCTTGCACAGGTAAACAAGGCGACACCCATGGATGTTACCCAAGTCTTATGAGAAAGGGTGTTTCTTTTCAATGAGCCATTTCTCGAAATACCAAAGAGTGGGAGTACTTCTGAAACGTGGCTGTTTTCCAGGAGCCTAGTGCTCAGGTAAATTCAACATTATTATGGCTCCCTTAATTACTGTCTTAGTCCATTAAGGCTGCTATAACAAAATGTCATAGATCAGGTGGCTTATAAACAATAGAAATTTATTTCTCACAGTTTTGGAGGCTGGGAAGTCCAAAAACAAGATGCTGGCAGATTTGGTGTCTGACGAAGGCCTGCTTCCTGGTTCATAGACGGGAGCCTTAATGTTGCATCCCCACGTGGAGCAAAGGGTAAGGGATCTCTGTGGGGCCTCTTCTATAAGGGCACTAATACCATTCATGAGTGTTCTACTCTCATGGCCTAATCACCTCCCAAAGGACCCACCTTCAAATACCCTCACTTTAGGGGTTAGGTTTCAACATATGAATTTTAAGGGGACACATTCAGACAATAGCACTAGTAGTATGCTTTTATGGCAAAGATTTCTAAATTTTCTCCAAATTAATTTTCTCTTTCTCCTGGGCATAAACCACTTTACATTTCCCAGCCATATGACTAAATTTCAGACAATGGCATGTGAGTGAAAGTGATATGGGCCATTTCTAGGACTGGAGCATAAAAACTTCCCACACATGATGGTTTATCCTTTATCTTCAAGCCAGCAAGCTTGGCAGTCACTTGTTAAAGATGGCAGAGCCACAGGGTGAAAAAAGCCAAGTCCCTGAGTCCCCCACTGTGGCTGCTTGTGTGGAACACTTACTTAGGCTTTACATACATGAGAAATACATTCCAATTCTCTTAAGCCACTGAGATTATTTTTGTTTCGTTTGTTTTGTTTGTTACAGAAGCTAGCATTACTTAATCTTTCTAAACCTTGAAAGGTTTTGGTTTAAATTTTTGCCAAAAACTTCTTAGCATTGTGTCTGGTATATAGCAAGCCCTCAATAAATATTAGCTATCATTATAAATATCATTCTGTATTAAGACAGAAAGTCTCACTGAGGAAATAGCATTTGAGTTATGCATTGAAATACTGGTAGGATTTCAATTAGTTTAAGAGACACAGTTTGAAATGGGGTTTATGATATATGAACAGCTAGAGAAAGAAAAGGTTCAGGAAATGAGACTAGGTTCATTTCACCGGACAGTTGGAACGATAGAGAGAATGAATGGAAGGTAACATGGGAAAGTTGATTGCTGCCCAATATTGGAGAGTCTTTAATTAAAACTGAGTCTTGAATAACATCCAAGGGAAAAAGTATAACATCCATAAGGGAAAAAGTATAAATATGTATTAAGGAGCCTGAGTGGTTTTTCTGAAACTCTATTTTCTAAAAAAAAAAAGTAAAAGGGAAAGAAAGAAACCTACTGGCCTACAGATAATCATTGAATTCATTAAGAAAGCTTAGACTGTTCCAAAGTTCAATGAGTTATGGTGAAGCAGGTAGGAGAAGTGGAACCAGTGAAAGCACTTTATCATCGGAAGTGTAATTAAAGGATAAGGCATTATTAGCAGCAGCAGCTTGGGCAATGGCTCTTTATTTGGGTCACAGACCTCTTTGAAAATATGATGGAAGCTAAGGATCCCCTTGTTTAAAAAAAACATGAATAGAAATACAAAGTCCTCAGAGTTCATCTGTGGACCCCAGGTTAGGAACTCCTGAGTCAGCGGCATTCTAGAAAAGAGAAGAGAGGCATCCCGGATCATGATCAGCATGGTGTCTCTGACTGAAACATGGCAGCCGGATGTGTCTTTCTATCCCACGGTGGCAGAGACATCATGCTGCTGGCAAGCTGATGCACTGATGGTAACAGTAAGAGCTTGGCATTACTGCAAAGTACCATGGTGGGATTTCCAGCACTACTACCCACAGCATGGTCTTGAACAAGTTAGTGAAATGCTCTGTGACTCAGTTTCTTCATCTGTAAAATACCTATTAATATCTGCAGAAGATATATATGAAAGTGCTTTCTAAAATTCTAAATAGTAAATTGTTATACAAATTAATGCTAATTATTTCTTAAATAATGCATAGTTTCCTACTTTGCTTCCTCAGTGGCAAAAATATTGCCTCTATCTCTCATTCCCTTAATGAAGTCTGTACTGAGTGACCACCTTGAACCAGTGTCCTACATGCCAGGGATACAATAGCAATTAAGACATTGTCAGGCCTCCAGAGAACCACATGCTAGTGTTTGTTCTTCTTTCAGCTTAGTCCTACCATCTCAGTTTGGGTTCCCCCAGAATAGACCCTGAAACAAGAATTCAGGTGTAAGTATTTAGTTGGGAGGTACAGGAAGCATCCATGAGGGAGTCGTACTGTGTAATAGCAGAAGAAAAACAGCAAATGCAGGATGAATCATCATTCCAGTTACCACTGTGGGTAAACTAGAGCTTCATTCCATGGGAAATCTCTGGGAAACTAAAATACATACTTCAGAGGTATCCCACCTGAACAGCAAGGAAGCTGAGGTTTTTATATACTACTTCCCTGAGAGTGTTAATTCCCAGCACTCCCAGTCTTTCTTGCTAAGAGACTTTCTCCAGTTTTTGAGAAAGCCCTCCCAGGAAGAGATGCAAATGTTGACGGTTGGAATTCAACTGAAGATCATTGAAGTGGAGAAGCCCAAGGGACATGAGCAGAGCACAGGCAGCAGCTGCCCTATGTCCTAAAATAGTGAATCCTTAATTTCTTAGCTTTGGGTGGTTGCAGAGTTTTCTGAACCTCATCTGAATTGGTAAAGGAGATCCCAAGCTAAAGGACAAGTTGAGCAAAACTGTAGGCTCCATTCCAGTGATCACCTCTTTAAGTGGCTCTGCAAACATTTTCCCCCATAACATGCATGCAGTTATTTAACCCCCAAGGCTTAATACACAGGAGAAAGCATGAAAGGAAAAGACAAACTACAAATATAACAGCTACCATGTATAAGAACTATAATGTATTGAATCCTTCCTAAGAGTCAAGTATTGGGTTCAGTGCTTTATGTTCACTGTTATCCTCCAACAACACTGCTAGTTAGGTATTACTATTTCTATGATGAGGCAAAGAAACTAAGGCTTTAAAAGGTTAAGTGAGTGACAGACCAAGGATTTGAACCTTGTCAGTTATAATGCAGAGAAAACATTCTCAACCAGCATGTTCGGTTATGATGTGTTGGAAGGAGTGAGTTTGGACCTCTGAATTCAGCCATTTTCTTCTCCCATGGCACTGGTCAGGCGGAGCAGGATGCCCTCCTGGGGTTGTCAATTCTGGGAGAACAGAGACAGAAAAACATGGTATAGCAAAGAATCCTGGAGCTGGAAGAAGTGAGGGAATACTGGGGCTCCTTCCTACAGAAGAGAGTCCTGCTTTCTGCTCAACCTGGCCTCTACTCTGAATCTGGGTCCTGCAGCTTCAGCATCCTGGAAATCCCAGGAGCTTGGAACATACTTCTGCTAACCAGGAAGTTCAATAGTGTTAATAGCGTTTTCTGCCCTCTTGGAGAAGGACAGGTTCCAAGTGATGTTTCTTCTTCGAGGTAGCCATTGGCCTCAGCAAGCCCAGCATCCTCTAACAAAGTCCACTTCCTTCTTCACCTTTCTCCCTCCCTCCACTGTTCAGGTGAATGTCTAATAAACACTCCTCCCAGGCTGAGTTAAGACGTCCATTACTGACCTTTTTCCAGAACCCAAAGGGGATTGACATTTTCTCAGACAAAGAGAAGGGAGGCAGTGACAGCTATTGAGCACCACCTACGTGCCAAACCTTTACCTGTCATCTTCACATTATCTTATCTACTCTGTGTGACAGTCCAATGAGGTTCTATTATTCCCATTTTTCAGATGAAGTACATGGGCTTTTGCTGACCAGGAAGTTTGAATTTGCTTATTTTTTGAAGTTTTTTAGGACTCCTCATAAAATATCCATTCAAGGCCACGAATATAATTGTCAAGATCTCTCCCACCGGGCTGGTAAAGAGCTATCTCACCTTTGGGGGAGAGAAATAAGAATGGACAATATCCTGAATAAAAATATAAGCTTCATGAACCCCTCCTGTAGATAAAAATAGAACATAGATTAAGTCCTGAGTGTGTAACTTTCTAGGTTAATTGCTTTGATTTCAGGCAGGCACATTTAGGTAGTTTCATCTGAGTGCCTCCTTTGGAGGGAGTGCGTGCTTAGATTATTAATCAACTTTGCATCACATTAGAGTCTCATCTAATTCCTTTAGGAATATGCAGTGAAAGGATAGTAGCAGAGGGGAGCCTAGGGAGATCTGAGTCCTAAATGCTGCTTTCTGTGAGCCTGGAACATAAAGAGAAACTGAGGAGTCCTCCTTGTTCCCTGGGGGTTCCTGCCTCTTCCCAGGAGCAGCTTGAGACTCTTTCATGTCCTGTAGTGGCAGAAAGGGCAGCCTAGTCCTTGATTATTGCTCACAGCAGCCACTTCACAGCTGCAAATGCATACATCCTTGATGGTTCAATACCACCAGACACTAAAATGAAAAATGTGTCCCTCTCTTGCTGCCTGCCCTTTATTTCCTGATAGAAATATCTAAGACTCTCTCATTGCCTATCACGGTGACTGATGCATAATTAACGTCCAATAATGGGCAGATGGACAGATGGATGGATTAGTGAATGAATGGAAATATGAATAAACGAATGAGTGAATGAAGAAGTAAGCTCTCTTCTTCACTCAGTACATAAAGCACTGAGTCAAACGCCATATTCTAGATTCTAGCCTTTCAGCACCTTGGAATGGCCCACAGATGTTTCTGGAATATTTCAGTTGACTGAACAAACTCAGACTGGCAATACTTGTCATGATTCAGGCAGCATTATGAAACTTGATTAAACAGACTGAGCTATGAAGGAAAATGTCAGTCTACATAGGGGGAAGGTCCCAAATGTTTGCTATGACTCTCAAAGTTTGAAATAATTGATTGTGGCTTCTGTGTCATTTTTCCCATAATTCACTTCCCATATAAACCCCTTCCAACAATTTCTGGGACCTCTAACAGTAAGGAATCAGCCTGCTAATTAGTTTAGCTAACCATCAAATTCATAAACAATACATTTAGAGACTGGCTGTCCAAGGCCATGCCCATCATTCTAAATAATGGCACAACAGCTGTTTGGCATCAAAGATCCGCTAAGCCATGATTATTAAGATTTGGGTTAAATGCTACCATTCATTCCCTTCTGTGCCTTGGAGTCTAGAGGTTTTAATAGATCCAAGTCCTAAAGAGGCTAAGTTTTTCTCACCATAATTAGTGGCGCCAGAAAGAAAAGTAACATTCTATTGCTCTTGGCTTCAAATTTATAGTATATTAGAAATGAAAGACATTTTACGGATGATACAATCTAGCATCTTGCTAGTTCAGACAGCTTTAATAGAAAAACTGAGCTGTTTTGCTTTTTTCCTTTTCTTTGCAGAACAGAAGGCTCATATTTCCCATACCTCAAAGGAAGGTTTGAAAATTAAGGCTATCCTACCCCCTGAGAACAGAGAAATAAGTTGTTCAGTTATAATGGCTCTGGGCCTGAGTTAAATAAACTATCAAGTTTTATTGGGCAGGAAGGGGGAGGGTCCTAAGGAAGTTTCCACAGCAGGGAAGGTAAGCTACAGAGGAACAGCCTGGTGGATGGAACTCATTAAGTCACTGCATTGTTTGAGCGTCCAGAAGCCACACAGGAACTGATCTATCGTCTCCAACTATCAAGCCTCTACATGGAGGTAAATATTTTAATGCCCATGTTAAGGGGCCTTTACCAGCTGTGCCTTCCCATGGGTGCCCATGGAGGACTTCACTTTGTCAGTACAAATCACTTCCCCAAGGACCGACGGTTAGGAGTGAGGTTTGATCATGTACCACAGTCTGCTTCTGAACACCTCTTGTAGACACACCTCGAAACACAAGAACCTGGGAACCCAAAAGAAGGGGGAGGAAACCTGAAATGAAAATCTCAAGACTCCTTGAGATATGTGTAAAATGTTACTTCAGTAATGTTTTACTTTAGATACGACAAAATGAGGATTCAGAGAGTGACTCACGATTTGCCCAAGTCATAGAACATGGTAAAGACAGAGACAAATGTAGACTCCAAGTTGCCCGGGTCCATGCTTGGGATTTCTGTCATCAAACGTAAATAATATGCATATAATTGCTATAACGCATAGTGCCCATCCTAAATTATTTTTAATAAGCATAACCTAAAAAGGTCAGGATAGGAAATCCCAAAATCTGTTGAAGAGTCTTGTCGGTGGACAGACTCTGGAAACATTCAATTCTCTCACATAAAACCCTAGGTGAACATTTTCCTTCACACTGCCTGGGTTTTTGGATCCCTTGGTTTTTAGTCTTATACTCTGCAAATAGATCAGGTCTGTTTTCCCTAACAAATATCTCCCCAAGGTGACTGACACCTGCCTATTTGTAAATTTTAGATTGGGCCCCTCAGTTCAAAGGCTGGGTGCCATGCCCAAACGGGGATCTTTCTCCTCTTACTCGATTTTATATTTTGCATTATCTGTTCCTTTTCCTGCCTTTTTTTTTTTTTTTTGATGGTCTGAATTATTCCCTCTAATTTCTCTTCCAGGTGGCCTCATTCTTGGTCTTTCAAAGAGCATGATTCTTTTTTTTATCCTTTGCCTTTAGTTTTCTGCTATAGGTTTGGCAACTACTCTCTCCTTCGGTAGCTATCAATTAACAAAATAATATTAATACCATTCACTCAGAGATCTTCTCATGGCAAAAACACGCAGAGAAGAGCCCTGCAGAGTCAAGGGCCAAACTAGCACCTTTTTCTAAGTTTGGTGGTTGGAGAGGAGTGCGGGCCAGTAACAAACTGTGGTTATTGTAGTTAATGTCATGGATCTTCTCCACTTGAAGGGCATAAGCTTGATGCTTTTCCTCGCACTCCTGGCAGAGGTATATGGAGCATCCTATGCTCTTAACCTTCAAGATCTTTACATAACAAAGGACATACTGTGGTAGTGTAGCAAAGGCCATGAAGTATGGTCATAGGGAAGAGTGACCTCAATTAGTCCAGGGAGGGAGCAGCCCTATGACTCTGGAAGGCAAAGAAGGTTGACATTTACTGTGAGACCAGGTTCTGTGCTAAGTCTCATCTCTAGGGTTGTCTTAATCTCACAGCCTGTCCTATGGTCAGTGTTAGTCCCATTCCCATTCTTTTTAGATTATAAATAGAAGGTTAAAAAAAGGTTTGTATATTCATTCAAGATATACATAGTGAGTATCCATTATGGGCCAGTCATTACATATGCAATAACGAGAAAACAATCAGAGTTGCTCTTTCATAGGCCTTGCAGTCTGTTCTCTGTTGACTAAATAGACAACAAACAATTAAATCAAATAAAAAATAATTACGACTTATAAGTGCTATGAAAAGATTAAAACCATGAGGCAAAATAACGTAAGAGTGTATGATTCACAAATAGTAGAGGCAGTTTTCCAACCCACATGTTTCCGATCCAGAGTCTGGGTTCTGTCCTTCATAGCATCTTGCAGTTTAATCTAAGAAACTGACTGCAGTGATGAGTTTAGTCTACTTTTTCTTTGTGTCACTCAGGTGTCTGCCGAGGCCATTCTTCAAGATTTAAAGTAAATTGGCTCAAGACTTGTGTCACATGCCTTGTAGAAAATGTAGAGTCTTTTCTGAAATAAATTCCTACTCTTGCTTTATCCTTAGTCTCAGTTTCACCTCCTCTCCTGTGACTGGACTACTCACATCTTTTTGCTCTGGATTTACCTGGAGAGGGACTCATTCCCCTTTCCTCAATTTCACTCCAAATCTATCATATGATGTTTTGTATATTGCACACAACCTGAGGGGCAATGCTGGGTTTTTAACTGAGGGAAAAAAGGGAAGGAAGGATGGAAGGAAGGGAAGGAGGGAGGGAGGAAAGAAGAGGAATTAAAATTTGGCAGTAGACTTCTCAGTCCTTAGGCACCCTTCACACTTCTGTTGGCCACTGCCTTCCTTCCTGTTTGTCCTCTCTCCATGTTGCCTGGTTTCCTCACCCCCTCACTTCTGCCCTTTCGTGAATTACAGTTTACTTCTTATGTAAAATATTTACATAAGAGCTTTTTCCTTCATAATACTATTGCCTTGTTAGTCATTTCCCCTAGGATTCCTTGTCTATATCCTAAATGTTTTATCAAGGCGCTTGTCTAAATTGATAGCGTTCTTTCCCTAAGAAAAACTTTGCTGCCACCTTTTTAAACAATGCTATTTTTCACCCTGCTACCCTTATTTGGACACCCAAAATATAGTACCAAATGTAAGAAAAGAATCCAGCAACAGAATATGAAGTTATGCTGCATTTAAAGAGTATAAGAAAAAAGAAAAACAAAGTCACAACTGACTAATCCCAACACTCTGAAACTCGAGCTCTGTATATGTCAGTGAAAGAATCTGATTAAAAGATTTCCTCCCCTCCTCCTTCGTCTACCCCACAGGTATCAAAGCTCACAGTCACATTGAGGAAGGAGAAAAAGGCAGGAGAAATGGCATTCGCATCATCACAATTTTTAATTGCTGTCATTCCACCCTCATCCCTGGGGAGCTGCAGCAGCTGAGAACCTGTCTGCAGCCTAGCACTGTCCTCTCAGGACCACATCAGGAAGAGAAGCAGCAGACACTGAGAGGCTTCTTAGAAAGCATCATCCTTTCATGAAAATTGACTTCTCACTGCTCCCCCAGCAGTTTGGATCAATTGTGTAGACTGAGTTGCTTAGCTGCAGATTTTGGCATCTTATTGCACATGCCATGTCATCCACCAGGCAGACACAATAACCATCTATCCTGTTTCAGTTCACCTGAAAAATTAGTAGGCACCTAATCTTTAAATGAGCCAAGGCATAACCTCAGAGAGGAGAGGAGCCTCTCATTAACATGGGTGGTTGGAAATACCATTTGGCTGCCGCTATCTGGCTCAAGTTCAGCATTAAGAGCGTATGTCCCATTGGATATCTCATTGTCTTGTGGAATATAGAGAAAATCTTATATGGGGGTCTCAGATGCATCATCTACATTTCCCTCAGATAGTCTGGTAAAATGATTATGGACACAGACACTGGAGTCAGTCTGCACAGATAAGTGACCTGTCTTTACTATACAAAGACCAAGTGACCATGGACCACCTAACTTAACTTTGCACACTTCATTTTTCATCTGTAATTACAATATGATTACCGTAGCTACCTCACAGAGTTTTTTTGAACACATGTACCACACCTACAAGAGTGTCTGGTATATAGTGACAATAAATTTGAGTGATAATCATCACATAGACAAGCAGATTCCCGCTAGCTCAAGGATAGATCTAAACTCCTCATACCTGTGTCTAACTGAGCTAATGTGATCCAGGGTGTGCAGTGCATGCCTGGAACATTCAAAGCCACAAGATAAATGTAGTTCATCTTCCCAAGTACCAGTCTGACTGCTAACAAGTAATTTCAAGGAATGAACTCATCTATCTGTATTAACATGGATAGATCTCAAAAAATGTCATTTTTGAGTGAAGGTAAGCTGCAGAATTGTGTACAGTATAATAATATTTATTTTTAAAACATAAACACACTGTATCTGTCTTTGTCAGTTAGACTTCCATAACAAAGTACTATAGACTGGGTGACTTACAAACAATAGAAATTTATTTCTCACATTTATAGGGCTCAGAGTCTGAGATCAAGTTGCCAGCATGGTCGGGTTCTGGTGACGGCCCTCTTCTGGGTTGCAGATGCTCATTGAATCCTCACATAGGAGAATGAGAGAACTTTCTGGGGTCTCTTTTCTAAGGGCATTAGTGCCATTCATGAGGGCTCCATGCTCATGACTTAAATTACCCCCCAAATGCCCTACCTCCTAATACCACCCATTGAGGGTTAAGATTTCAACATATGAGTTGTAGGGGGGGCACAAACATTAAGTCCAAAACGGTATCTTTCCCAGTATACATAAATGAGTGCAAATCTGTAAGAATAAATCACAAATAAAAAGCAGTCATTACTTACGTGGAGCCAGGGGAAGCCTAGGAATACAGCTGGTAGCCAAGGAGGACTTTAGCCATGTCTATGTTCTCATAAATGTTTTCAAGCCAGGAGAATATATTCATGAATTACTTGTTTAATTAACTTTAAAAAGTAATTTTAAACATTATTATATTTTGCAACAAGCCCATATATATATAAAGAATAGTGATACCTAATAGTGCTATTGATGGATCAAATGGTATTTCTATTTTTCTCTCTTTGAGGTATCTCCAAACTCTTTTCCACAAAAGTTGCACTAATTTGCAGTCCCACAAGCGGTGTAAGAGTGTTCCTGTCTCTCCACATCCTCACCAGCATTTGTTATTTTGGGATTTTTTGATAAAGGCCAATCTCACTGGGGTTAGGTGATATCTCA
>CAUYRB010032731.1:0-21964 GCA_963574695.1 Propithecus perrieri | reverse complement strand
TTTTGAGACAGAGTCTCACTCTGTTGCCCGGGCTAGAGTGCCGTGGCGTCATCCTAGCTCACAGCAACCTCAAACTCCTGGGCTCAAGCGATCCTTCTGCCTCAGCCTCCCAAGTAGCTGGGACTACAGGCATGCGCCACCATGGCCGGCTAATTTTTTCTATATATTTTTAGTTGTCTGATTAATTTCTTTCTAATTTTTAGTAGAGATGGGGTCTCGCTCTTGCTCAGGCTGGTCCCGAACTCCTGAGCTCAAACAATCTGCCCACCTCGGCCTCCCAGAGTGCTAGGATTACAGGCGTGAGCCACCGCGCCCTGCCCACAATCATATTTTTAAATGTTTTTTAAGCAAAATGAAATAAGAGTTTCTCTGATCCTGTCAAACAAAATTAAAATCTCTTAATAGCCAGAAATCCAAAGATTAATAAAGCAAAGTTTCTTTCCTGAAGGGGTTCACATTCTAGAAAGGAAATAATCATGAGCAATGAACTATAATGTGATATTACAAATGATATAATGGACAGCAGACATTTTTTCCTCAAAGAGAACATTTTCGGAACAGGTCTCAGAGTTAATATTTAAATGAGGCCTGAAGCATAAATAGCACTTACCCAATTATAGGATAAGAAAATTATGAAAAAGAGCAGGAGCAAAGCCAAAATTATAAAATTATAATTCATATTTTGAGGGACCCCAGGTAATCAGGTGGGTCTCAGCAGAAGGAGCGTGAGAGGTAAGAGAACTAGTTAAAGGTGAGAACGTGGATCAGGCCATGCTGTGAACCCTAGTGTCCCCCCAGCGCCCTCCTCTGGTCCTCAAACATCTATCCAGCATGTATATTTTCCAGCGAAGGTGTGAGTGTGTTTCTTTCTGGAGGCATTTCCTTTTTAACATGAGATTCTTGAAAACTCTAAGGCGGTGACTCTGCATGGTGAAATGATGGGAATGGTACTAATATTGGGGGAGCAGAAAGACCTGCCCAGACTCCCACAAACCACACAACACGGGCAACTTCTATCAGAGAAGGAGCGGGGAGTTTTGTAGCATGGAGGCCGGACAAGAGCAGGATCTGGTCCACAGCGAGCCTCAGTTGCTGAGAACATGGAGAGAGGCAGCCAGAATTTAGGGGCTCCAGCGAGAGGGCCATGCCATGGGAACAGGTGGAAGGCGGCAGCAGGAGTCTAGGAGCAGACAGGATGGGGGAATCCAGGTGAACAGGGAGATTAGTGATACGCCCCAGGAAGATTTGGTGATCATAGTGAGGCTTCACTGGATTGGAAAGCAGGGGAAAGATTCTCCCTGATTGTATAAGTGAGTTAGAAGACAGAGCTCTAGTCACAGAAAAACATGGGAAAGTATCAGGGAAATGACTCTGTGGCGTAAGGATCCAAGACAGGAATACTGTGATTGTGACTGGGGTACATGCTGAGGAACTTTGTTTGTCTGAAAAAAAAAAACAAAAAAAAAACAGAAGTCCAAGTAGCAGCATTAGTTTGACTTTCTCAAATTTACCAAAAGTTGGCCTAGAATTCAATAAATCCCCTGCCATATATACAGAATTGATCCCAAAGTCTACTTTTTCTTTTTCAACCAGAGATCTAGCCAGGCCAGACCCAAACGCAAATGACAAAAGGATCATATTGCTGATATGAAAGTCAGAAAGGAAAGACGTTGACAACTTGGTCCGTATTTATGATTCTGCTGTTGTTTCCAGCTCAGTCAAGAGTTTACAAAAAGAAGTATCCCTAGTTGTAAACACCGGCAGCGCTATACTTCTTGGAGAGCTTTCCCGAGATGGCATTTGAGATCATTTCAGAAAACAGTATTGACAACATTTTTCTGGAGGACACATAATTTACATTCAGGGAGTTGAGAATATGTGTGATAGGAAAATTAGTCCAGAATTGTCCTTGGCCATTGTTTCCTTCATTCTAAATCCCTTCATTTACTCACTCAAAAGATGTGTAAATGCCCTACTATGTGCCATACACCGTGCAGGTACTGGAAACAGACTTATGATCAAAAACCTGCTTTCAGGGAACATACTATCTGGTGATGACATATGTATTAATCAAAAATTATACCAATGAAAGAAAGACAATTGAAAAAGAAAGCTTGGGAGGAAAAGGTCATGGTCTATGAGTATATATAAGAAATGAACATGAGTAGCAGGGGTGGCTAGAGTTGAGCTAGTACCTAGAATAGGAGAAGGAATCAAGCAGGAAGATTGCCGAAGAGGATGCAGGCAGGGAGAATTCTTAAAGCTTTGAAGGAAGAAGCATCAGAGCCGCACAGAATTTCTTGACGGTAACTCCAGAAGATAGAAGACAGTGGAAAATGCATTCAAACTTCAAAGGGATTAGTATTAATAAAAATTATTGGTAGATCTTTTGGAGAATTCAGCATTTTCCACAGGTACATAGAAAACCAGCGAAGCGTAAAAGTGTGTTATTAATTCTAAGAAATCAAAGTCTGGCAAAAAAATGTAACATAATCAAAACATGTTACTTGACTCCTCAATAAAAAACATTTACAAACTGATATCAATGCAAACATTGGCTGTTAGTTTAACCAAAAATGGAGATGCTATCATGTGAAGATGTGGAGAGAAAAGGTCGCGAAGAGGTTATAGAACAGCTAAATCTCTACCTACATAACTGAAAATCAATATATGCTGTCTAAATCTAGAAACAGAAATTTGAGCATATTATTTAATGATAAGGAGTTAGATACCATAAGAAATTATTAAACAAGCATGAAGTGGCTACCCCTGGGGGACAGACAAGGCGAGGCAATGTGGGACATATAATTACTTTTTAAGCCTCTTCATATTCTTTTCTTTTTTCTTTTTTAACTTGTGTTGTTTACTTTAATAAAAATAAAATTTAATTTTAAAATGTGAAAAATTGAACCTGAGAGTTCTTTATAATTTTGAATTCCTTGTTCCAATTAATCATTCTATATTGGTAATCTATACATATATTGTCTAGTAATGAAATATGCAGTTCATCAAAATATCTTAAATAAAAAGCTTTATGCTTAGTTAATTTTCTTTCCCTTTTCTTTCTTTTTTGTTTTCAGGGTGATTCTGGAGGACCGTTAGTTGCAAAGGATCTTAAAGACACGTGGTATCTCATTGGAATTGTGAGCTGGGGTGATAACTGTGGTCAAAAGAACAAACCTGGAGTCTACACACAAGTGACATATTACCGAAAATGGATTGCTTCAAAAACAGGCCTCTAATTCACCATAAAAGTTAAACACAGAGAGCTGTATGCAGGTCATACATGCATGAGAATCAAAATATTTGGTGGGTGTAGTACAATGAAGTGGGATTAAATGACTGGACATGCAACACAAAACACATAACATGATTTATTTTAGAATCACTTTAATCAACCAATAATCCATAACCAATTTATAAGGGATTTTTATTTGTAACGTAATGGATCTGTTTAGCATGGCTTGAAAAATACAGCAGAGATACTTAGTTCTTTAAATCATGAAAGTTGTCACTTAAGGCCAGGAGTTCGAGACAAGCCTGGGCAAATACTGAAAGTCGCTACAAAAAATTTTAAAAACTAGCTGAGTGTGGTGATGTGTGCCTGTAGTCCTAGCTACTCAGGAGGCTGAGTCAAGAGGATCACTTGAGCCCAGGAATTTGAGGCTGCAGTGACTTGTGATCGTGTCATGCACTCCAGCCTGAGTGACAGAGAGAGACTCTGTCTCTTAAAAAAAAATTAAAAATAAAAAAATTAAAAGTCACAAAAGCTGGAGTATAAAAGAGATGCAACACAAATTTTTGAAGATAGTCCATGATAGGTTAGGTTAGACCTTTGTCAAGGGCGTCCCCTTAAGTGATTTTGAAATCTCAAAGAATTCAGGAAACCCTTAAGTAATTCCTTATTATTTCTCTAGAGCTCACAGTTCTTTTTTTTTTTCTTTTTCTTTATTCTTCCAGGTTTTCCAAAAAGGTTTTCCTCCATAAAAAATAAATTTGCTACTTCTAAACCCATTTGAGGGACACTCATAAAAGAAAGTCACGTAGGAGATAAACTCTGGTGGTAAATCAAGCCAGAGATCTTGTAAACTTTTTTTAGTTGCAAAACCTCTCTAATTTTGTGGTGATTTTTAACGCACACACACAAACACACACACACATGCAGAGATATTTCTTACCCTACAGATAGACTTAGAGAAAGTCTGATTAATGAATTATATGTATATATAGTAATTAGTTAATCAAAAATGTATTTTTGTTATAAAAATTTGGGGAAAGGTGATGGTAAGTTCATGAGTAGTCCCAAAACAAGGACCCAAGAATTTGGTATTTTATAAATGCATTTACATATTTTGACCATCAGGGGGAGATTTTGTCCATTATTAACATAAGGTTAAAAGCCTGAAATAATTGAGAATTTACTATGCCTTGAAGAATCAAAGGGCATTGTTTTTCTCTGTAGGGAAAAAAAAAATTTTTTTATTCCCTTATATTGCTACAGTAATTAACCCCTAAAGCTTATGGCAGTATTCTGACTGTTGCAACCATGAAACCCTAAAAAAATTGTTTTAAATAAATATAAATTCAGAGCACCTATCACATAGTACACATGAAAGAGAAAACATATTCCCTAAGTAGAAAACATATTCCCTAAGTGAAGTGTCTCATGAAGTCATTTAGAAATTCAGGCCCATGTATTTCATAATACAATTAAATGAAGACTTTGCAGTTACTCGGCTTGGCAATGCCCACAAAACGTCAGGGCTTGCGGCTGGGGAGTCATTTACTCATGTAGCCCAAATATAAAACAAAACATTGGAACAATGGACTTATTTTATAATAATTTCCCCCATTATCTGTTGAGAAGACATGAAAATAATCCTAAAGTAAAAAAGATTTGCAATTCATACACACACAAAAATTGATCCATAATTTAGATTTACAGAGTTTTAAAGTTTAGAAGAGATTGCACAAGTCATAGAGGCCAACACACTTATGATTAAGAGAAGTGAAATCAGAAAACATAAATGACTTGAGGAAGCTATAGGTAGTTTGCACCCCCAGTGGGCCTAGAACCCAGGTACCAATTTCACATTCTCTTTTCCTTAACAAATTATCTTTTTCACTATCTATATTTATTGAATCATTAGATCTATAAAATTTTCAGTGAGAGTTACTGAACCTGTTTTAAGTGAGGAAACTCTTAAGGATTTTAAATGATGAGATTCACTTAGGCAGCTGGCTGCCAATTCTCTAAACTCACTTCAAGGCAAAGTTGCTGCTTCATATATAATTATTCATGGGCATATAAATTATTCTATATTATGGTAGGAAAATATAATT
Organism: Propithecus perrieri; assembly: GCA_963574695.1. Taxonomy (NCBI): domain Eukaryota; kingdom Metazoa; phylum Chordata; class Mammalia; order Primates; family Indriidae; genus Propithecus; species Propithecus perrieri. Next base: position 16,621 of record CAUYRB010032731.1, on the reverse strand, counting down.
CTGACTTTCAGTGTTAAGAGTCAGGAAATGATCTTAGAGTTGTAAACTTTGTATTTCTAAACTCTTTTGTGCAGCATTTCATTTTGGGTCACATATAAGCAAGCCTTGATATATCATTTTAAATCTAATAAAGTGGATGATCAGAGCATTCTACAAATGATATCATTCGGTTTGTGTTAGAACAATAACGTGAATCTTTCAACTATTGTTAACAATCTCTTTTCTTTGAAATAATTAGTTTGAATCATTCTGAAGCAGGGTTCTCAACCTTGGCTCTGTTGACATTTTGGTCTAGATAACTTTTTGTTATAAGAGGCTGTCCTGTTCCTTGTAGAATATTTAGCATCATCCCACCAGATGTCTGTAGCATACACCTTTTCCAAAATTATTATAACCAAAAATATCTCTATATCTCCAGATATTGGCAAATGTCCCCTAAGGCTGCAGTCCCCAACCCCTGGAACTGGCCTGCACGTCGAGGCCTTAGCTCTGCCTCCCACCATCCGTGAAAAAATTGTCTTCCATGAAACCGGTCCCTGGTACCAAAAAGGGTGGGGACTGCTGTCCTAAGGGATAAAACTGTCCCGTTTTGAGAACCACTTTTAAAGTCATTTGACCATTTTTAGAAATGTGAGAGATTCCTCAAAGTGATGACAGTGAATCTTCAAAAACTATGGTTTACTGATCAAGCTGAACACTCACTATCATGTTCCTAAAAGAAATAGCAGAATACATAACTAATGCTTCAGGCAGTGTCTATTTCCAATACAGGCTGATCTTGCCATGCACAATGAACTCAGAGAATTTCTCTCATGCTCCTGCTTAAACTAGACCATAGTCAAACAGCACCATTGAATTTTAGTTTGAAAATAGGGTTTTATGAAAAACACTTTCTAGTAGACTTGCTCTACCTTGACCACAATCCACAGTAAGAAATATATTTTACATCACAGTTTCATACATATACAATGAAATATAATACATATGTAAGAAAAATTGATACAGAAGTTTCATAAAACAATGCTTAACCTTATTAAGTGCAATGAAATCTAATATTTTCTATTCTATTCTACCTTTTAAAAAATGCTTACCCCACTAACCAAATTGATTTCACAATCTAATGGGTCATGACCTCCAGTGCCTATCAAACATTCTGGAATAATCATTCACTATTATTAAAGTTCATTTGTTATTATCTCATCTGCTCCCACCACTCTCCCCACCTTCAACGTCTCCCTGTCATATTCAAAATACCGTTGTGATCAGATTATAATGCTATTAGATATTTTTATTTCCATGCTCTCAAATCTTCACTGATTTCTCCTTTGCCTGAAAAATGGAGCCTAAATCTGTGTCACCATAGTGCTTAAGGCCCTTTACAATCTTCCAACAACCAATAGAATTTTTCTTTTCTTGTACTCAATGCTCTGTAACACTGAAAATTCCTATTTCCCAAATACATCTTGCCCTTTGGTCATACTGTTCTCTTCACTCTGCAAGATCCAGCTGAAATATCACCTCCATCAAGTATACTTCTCTCATCTTCCCAGACAAAATGACTGTCCACCTAAACCTCTTTGAATTTTTCGTTCCTCCTCTGAAGCACTTCTGATACTACCCTCTGTATTGTAGTTTTTATATACGTGTATTATCTCTTAAAATATCTTAAGTTCCATGAGGCTAAAGACTACATTATTCATTTTTGCATCCCCCACAGTATTTAGAATGATATTCTATATATAATATCTTAGATAAATGTTTAGTGAAAGACTAAATTAATGGGAGCTAATTATGATGCCTACGCAGTCGAGGAAGCTCAGTTCCCAGTTAGCTTCTTCACCCATGTCACTTTCCTTCACACCACTTTCCAACCTATATGGTCCCACCTTGCATGTTCTTGAATGTTCCTAAAAACATCCTCTCTCTGCCTACACCAGAAGTAACCAAAATACAGGCAGGCTCTTCATACATGACAGTCACCTCCCAGGAGCTCCTCTAACTTAAAAACTTTTCCCCATATATCCTTGAATGAGTACATCCCAAATCCATAGGAACATCTGGAAATAAGACAAAAAAAGAGAACTTTGGCCATGCAGCACTTCACATTCCCTTTGTTTTTTCTACCAGTGTTGTCTTTTCTTCATTTTTCTCCTATAGACTTCACAAATCTACATACTTCCTAATGACCTTATTAAGTATCTGATTGAGGCCCTTCCTTGTTGAATTTGCCTAATAGGAGATAGTTGAGACGTAACTAAAAATCACATACATATTGATTTTTTACATACTCACAGGAATAAGGGCATTTTAATTCCATTAAAAAGTGATATTTGGTTCATAGATTTTAGTTGTCCATGTAAGACTGTCCTCTCATTTTCATTAACAATCAAGATTTAACTGGCAAATTAACATTTTTAACTGTTTTGACGTTCTCTAAGCTCAGGAGACTCCTCCCACCCCAGAAGTCACTAAATTAAGTAAAGGGGGAAAATCCTAAATGTCACATTGTAATCCAAAACTATACTAATGGAAATGGTCTGGGACTCATGGACTAATAAAGAACTGAAAAACAGTGAGTAAGAACATTGACATCTGTAAGTAGGAGCCTGGGGCATCCAAGCTTGAATAAAGATTCAGTAACTGAAAAACCACTTATATATGAACTGTAGTAATTTGAGCTAAAGTTAGAATGTCTGAGGTCATGGTTAGAGAGAAGCCAAATCAAAAGCCATCTTACAGATTTTTAATCTGTATATTTTAACTAGTGGGGAAGGGAATCTAGATCCAAAACCACTTAGATAGAAATAAGAATAATCTGAAAGAGAACAGGTTCAAAGGAAAGTGCGAAAATTCAGAAGCTAATACTAGATCAACTAATAGTAAAATCAGGCAGATTTTAATAAAGTAACTATATAATTGGCAAAAATAAGGATAAAGGAGTTAAAGATACTATCTCAGGTTTATTAATAAGAATACCCACATGTGTCTGCTGAGATGAGAGGTAGGTTACTACAATAATATGTACCTTCAGCCAGTATACTTCTAAACAGACAGAAGTAGTATTAATAGGTAGCTGGGAACCTCTCCTCACACTTGAGTTTTCTGCCTCTAATGTTGCTGAAATGTGTAGGTGTAAGAGTAGGGTCTTACTAAATTTGGCATAGATGAGAGATATAGAAGAAAGGATGGATATCAAAGGAGGGGAAATTAAAGCTACAAGTTATGAGAAAAATAGGAATAGTTGCTAGGACTTCAAAGAGACCCATTCAGCAGACCTCTGGACTCTACCACTGGCCAAAAGGACAGTCAGAGAGTATATTCTACACAGTGGCCTTCCCTAAGGTTATGCAGTACGGACATTCCATTTGCACCTGGTCTTAGTACCCCAGAGACCATGCTGGTGATGTTCTTATATGGCCTATAGATTTCCCAAATGCTAAAAAGCTTCCAGGGGACTGCATAATGGTACAACCACTTTGGAAGAATGCTTGGCAGTTTCTTAAAAAACTAAATATACCCTTACCATACAATCCAGCAGTTACTCTCTTCGGTATTTAACCAAATGAGTTGAAAGCTTATGTCCACACAAAAACCTGCACACAGATGTTTATAGAGGTTACAGTTCTCAAAACTTAGAAGCAAGACATCCTTCAGTAGCTGAATGTATAAATAAACTGTGATACATCAAGACAATGGAATATTATTCAGCACTCAAAAGAAATAAGCTATCAAACCATGAAAAGACATAGAGGAGCCTTATATGCACATTACTAAGTGAAAGAAGCCAATTTGAAAAGGATCATTTGTTGTCATGTTGTCAGGGGATAGTGGGGGTGGAGGGAGGGATGAGCTGACAGAGCACAGGGAATTTTTAGGGATGTGAAACTACTCTGTACTACACTATAATGGTGAATACATGACATCATACATATGTCAAAACCATAGATTGTACAACACCAAGCGTGAACCCTAATGTAAACTATGAACTTTGGATGACAATGCGTGTCATGTAGGTTCACCGATTGTAACAAAGGTACCACCCTGGTTCAGGATGTTGATAGTGGGGGAGGCTGTGCATACATGGTGGGTGGTAAGGGGATACATAGGAACTGTGAACTTTCCACTTAATTTTTCTCTGAATCTAAAATTGCCCTAAAAAATAAAATCTACTTTAAAAATGCTACCAGAGCCTCAGAGGCCTTTGGAGATATGGTAGAATATAGAGAAATACGGAAGTAGAATATAGAGTTCTGGACGAAGACATTCAGTGAGTTAGTATAAGGGAATTAATTATTCCGTAGCTGAAGAACTCTTCTGTGGCTGAATTGTGTTGTTTGTTAAAATATAAAATCAGAAATTTTTGTAATTATCAAGCTGAAACTCTTCTTACCAATAGGTATAAGCAGAGAACAGGAACCAAATGTATTTTTCTTAAATAACTGAATCACTGAATATCATGTATCTTAAAATTCTGCTGAAATGGATGGCAATGGTGTGCAGAGAGAGCCAATACAGCGCAAGAGCTGATAATTTCCTGGGGGTGTTGGAGATCTCCAGGCTGGTGTTACAACAATGTGAGTGGAGAAAAGCAAAGACAACAAGTAGGCTTCAGGAGTCAGAAAAAGGAAAAACAAAACAAAACAGCAATTTCTCAGATTTCCCTAATCCCTGTTCTTAGCCTTGAAATAAATGTTATGGGTTTGGGCATGTTAGATGATATTATGTAGTATGGAAGGTCACGGAAAATCTCTGCATGACCTGCTGAATATTTTGTGTGGGCTATAATGAACAACAAGGCTAACATCATAGCACAGAAAAAGTACCAGGTTGAGCAGCTCCCTGGCTGAGTTATGGGGTCACTGTGCTCTTAGAGTAGACAACTGCTGAATTCTGGGCCTTCTGGGCCATCTCAGGAGGCTCTGGCTTTCAATTAGGCGCTGTTATCCACAGAAATTCTCCAGCTGCCCTGGAGGGATCATCTGCGTTAGTTGGAACCTGGGGGCTAAATAACTTGAAAATTCTCAAGTTAGATATCCCACAGGAAAATTTCTCCTACCAATCCCTGGTAATGTGGTTTCCAGGGTTGGAAGAGTTGTCTGGTGGTTTTGACTGTCTGCTCCCTGGGAAACCTACACACTGAACGAGGGTGGGAGTAACTACCGTAGTACCAGCCATGGAATTCTAGGCATACGGTTCTATCATGCTGGTCCCCCTCAAAGAAATACTGCTTTTTTAAAAAATACATTCATCAAGATCATTTGTTTATTATTGGAATCTGTGCAATAACAAGATTCAAAAGCATTTACACCTACCTAACAGATACAATGAACACTATCTGGGTGACAGGCACACTTACAACCCTGACTCAAGCATTACAAAAGCGATCCTTGTAACCAAAAACATTTGTACCCACGTCATGCTTTGAAATGAATTTTTTTGAAAAAGAAATATATTTGAAAGAATACCTTAGTCTGATCAGTATAATGTCAAAGGAGTATTTCTAAGTATTAAAAGTGTGCTTGACATTGCGCAAGTGAGATATTTTATCTTTTGGGGAGCCCGTTCCTGGATGATTAGATATAAGTGGTTGTCCCTGAAAAAAAGCAATTACTAACACTGGAGAATGAGTTTCAAGGATGTTAAGGTAGGGTTAGTGTAATTGAGGAGATTGGAGTAATCCTTTTCATAATCTGTAGGAACTACACAGTTATCTTTGGGATTTCAGGAGAAACCTCTTTACCATGCAAAGCTTTTTTTTTTTAAAGTAACCAAGACAAAAAAGTATGAAATGCACCTTAAATCTCTTTGATCAACATTGACGGTTCCCACTTAATGAAAGTTGTCTATTATCTTGCTGGCATCAAGACCTAGATGCAAAGATCATTTGGAGTTCTTATCAGTGTTCTTCTTGAAGCTATACTGAAAGCAGTGACATAATGTGGCTCCATCATTTGCCACACCATGGTGGTCCCGCACAAGTTCTCACCTGTGCCACAAATACTCAAAGCTCTTTCTGCTTTACCAGGAGTCTGAATGGGAACTGGGAAATAGCATGCAGCCACTTCTAGGTCAGCCGTCATGCTCACAGATGGCCACAGCCATGCTTCCTCTCTCCTGCTATGTCTGAAGACAACTCTATTTCTGGTGCAAAAGCATAAACATTACTTTTGGCTTTTCATGAAACTACCCTAAAAACAGCCTGGCCCTCACGTTGCCTTTCACTGGGCTGTTTTAAGACTCTAACAACATACTCTGTGGACTACCTCCTCCTATTTAATTCAGATTCCTTATTTACTTCTCATTTAGAATCTTCTCTAAAAAATCAGATCAACAGATTATAGCCTAGGACAAATAATGCAAAAAACACAGACTGAACTCCAGGGTAAGCTGGATAGTTTTTCCTGTTCCATGACTACAGACAATTCCTTAATCCCAGACAACTATTATAGTATTAAACGTTCTTGTTCAAAAGCCTTGGAAAACAAATAAGGATGAATCAGTGAAAATGCATCAATATTACTGAGAAAATAACTCAACTGCATGTTATCCCAACAGTAAACGAGGATTGTTATTTTTGTGTAGAAAGGAAGTTATTATATTCTTTCATGGTTCCCGGTGGCCCCAAACCCTGTTCAAGTGCCTGTCTAAAGTCACGTGTTTCATGATTCCATGAAAGAGTAAAACACTAATACAAAATCTGGTCATTGATGCTCATCTGAACCAATGGAATTATTGGTTCAAATAATCTTTCAAAATGTTTTTAAAAGACGACACTACCAAATTACACATTTGTTGGATGGCAGGTAGTGTAACAGATGTAAACATTATGAAATGAGACAGAATTGATTGGAATCTCAGCTCCACAACATATCAGATCAGTGGCTGTGGGTCTGTTATTTGAACTCTGTTAATTTTATGTGTCAACTCGACTGGCCATGATACCCAGATATAGGGTCAAATATTATTCTGGATGTTTCTGTGAGAGTGGTTTTGGATGAGATTAACATATAAATTGGTGGATTTTGAGTAAAGCAGATTGCCTTCCATAATGTGGGTGAGTGTCAACCAATCAGTCAAAGGCCTGAATAGAACAAAAGGCTGACCCCCATCCCCAAGCAAGAAGGAATGGCTTTCAGACTTGAATTGCAACATTCTTTCTTCCCTGGTCTCCAGTCTGCTGGCCACTCTGCAGATTTTGGACTTGCCAGACTTCATTATTGCACAAGCCAATTTTTTAAAATAAATCTCTTTCTATGTATATACATATCATATTGATTCTGTTTCTCTATTGTCAAGGACAATAAATGGAATATACAGTAATCAATTTTGTTTGGCAATATAAATGTAAATTTGTCAAAATCAAAATCTTAGGAAAATGAGATGGTTTCTTAAAACCAACATGAGAATTTTTTTTTAATTTCAATAGATTTAGCAGGTACGAGTGGTTTTTTGATACATGGATGCATTGTATAGTGGTGAAGTCAGGGCTTTTAGTGTACCCACCACCCGAACAGCGTACATTGTACCCAATAGGTAATTTTTTAATCTCTCACCCTCCTCCCACCCTCTCCCCTTCCAGGTCTCTAAAGTCCCTATACCACTCTGTATGACCATGTATACCCATCATTTAGCTCCCACTTATGAGTGAGAACATGCAGTATTTGTTTTTCTGTTCCTGAGATACTTCACTTAGGATAATGGCTTCCAGTTTCATCCACATTGCTGCAAATGACGTTATTTCATTCTTTTTTATGGCTGAATAGTATTTTATGGTGTATGTGTATATGGTGTATATATATGTATGTATATGTATGGTCCATTTCCTGCTATCTTTGTTATTTCTCTTATCCTTAACTTTCTTTTCATTCTAGTTATGTATCTGATAAGGCATAGGTATCTGATAACTGGATTTTCTATTTAAAACCATTAGAAGACTCTTTGTCTTTTACTACTTCTATTGAAACCATTTATGTATATTGGCATAAGAAAATTACATTCCAGCTATAGCATAACTTCTGTCACCTTTCTTTTGATCACTCGATTCTTATGTTTTCTTGCTAACTTCTTAATTATTTATATTTTATTCCCCAAACACACATCCACCCCCAGAGCAATTGAGACCTTAGTAAGTATTTTCAGATACTTTCCTCCCTGGGTGGGAGGTTTGCTACATCTTATTTGTAATGGTCTAATCACTCTACTTTAAACAGATATATGTTGTTCCCTTTAAAACATCTAAAAACGAAAACCAAAACAAGTAGTTTTTATGCCTATACTTAATGTAATTTTATTTCCCACACTTCCAGTTGTCCTTCCTCTCCAGTGAAGCCCCTTCTTTGCCAGAGGCCTGGTTTGTGCTTTTGCAGGAAGCCACAGCAGTTCCTGGTAGGGCATTAAAAAGAGCATTCGCCATGGGAATTCATATGCTGGGTTCTACAGCCCTTAAATTACAACACTGCACAGCTATAGATACATTTTTCAAAGATAATACTTTAAAAATATTACCATATATTCAAGTCAATATATGATACAGCACTGTATCTCAGTTTAAGATTATAATTAAATTTCTTCTACTCTGTCATCATTTTTGCTATCATTCATGCCATTGAAGACATTAGAAAGAATCTCCTAATGAATACTTTCTCAATATTGAACAAGAATCATGTCCAGGTTTGTTGGATTTTTATACTGTCTTTGATACAATTAACATCATTTAAAAATAGCAACTTATAATCATTACTCTCAAGAGCTCCTTTAAGATAGGATAACATATAGATACAAAAGGGAAGATAAAATATAGATACAAAAGGCATGACACTGGAAAAAACAAGTCAACAGCACATCATACTCCATTACACTTTGTCATAACCTGAAAAGAATATATTTCATAGCAAACAAAAAAACAAAACAAAACAAAAAACCAACTTATGCCTTCTTGGATTTTGTCTCTACATATCAAAAAAAAAAAAAAAAAGAAAAGAAATGGCAGTTGGTCTTTCAGACATTCTCATTCCACTTCCAAATGAGGAGGACAATATAAGGTACGACTTGTAACAATCACAATGAAATTGGTTATTAAAGAAGTATCTCTGGGGGGAAAGAGAGGATACCTCTGGTTACAAGGAATCTACCCAGTTAGAATGTTTACAATAACCTAAATATTGCTGTAGGTTAACATCGTCTGGGAAGACAAGACAAATCCATATCTGTCTATTCCTGTGAGAAAAAATGGCTAGTCCTTCCAAGATAGAAAGCATTCAATGCAGTCAACTTGCCACTGACTGGCCAGTTGGTGTCCTTGAAGAATAGTGCTATCCTGTGTGTGTAGTGTTTACATCTGCTGATGGCAGGTTGGCCATTCTGAGGAGGCATTAGCTAAACTGGTGTTGGGAAGTGGGAGTCTCCCACTGTGGCCATGCCATTCATGTGCCCATTATGCCAGCACTTAGTGATACTGGTCTAGGGTGACCAGCTGTGCCAATTTTCCTAAGATTAAGTGGGTTTTCAGAATGCTGGACTTTGTATTTTAAAGCCTGGGCAGTCCCAGACAGAGTGGGACAGGTTGATCCCCCAGGAGTGCCCTTCTCACTAGCACGTTCCTGATGGTCTTGGTGAAGGGTCTGTTATCTGGACCTCCCCATGGAATATAATTTTCTGATGGGTCTTCTGGCTGCTCATAATATATCCATCTCACCATGCCCATTTCTCTGAGCCTTTTAATCCCTTCCTCTACTGTGTCCCGTAACAATTCTAGCATTTCAACCTTGCTCAGCATGGGCCATCACTTTTTCCAGACTTCTAGGAGCCACTCCAACAACAAGTGTACAATATTCGCTGAGCACCATGTCAGGTTTTAAATCCTGTATACTGAGAGACTGCTCCCAACTGGGCAGAACTTTCCTTGTCCAGCCTTATGTCCCAGTCCCCTTGACAAGACACCCTCAGGATCCATTCCCACAGACGGTCACTCCCACAGTCCAGGCCTGACACATTCCCAGCTGATTATGCTGTGACTTAACTTTGACAATAGGCCTGGTGGTCAGGAAAGGAGATGCACACGGCTTCTGGAAAAGACAGCTATCGCCTTGGGAAAAGCTTTCTGCAGGGTCTCTTCAGAGTGCCAGCTCTCGGAGGAGAGAATAAGTCCACTTCTGCAAGGTCAGAAGGTTGAAAAGTAGTCTTCAGAGTCAAAAACTTCAGGGACATCTAGCCAGATGTCCACATCCATGGTCAGGTCCCAGGTTTTCCCAACTAGAGCCCTGACTTTGGAATAACAAATCTGTCTTAGGTAAGCACTCAACCATCATTGGAGTTCAGCCACTGTATCCAATCCTGTGCTTGGTATTCAGCTTTTCCTGTTCAGCCACTACGTGAGATGAGAGCTTCTTAATAATCTACCTAAAAGAATCTCTGGATCTCATACTCAGCTTTCTCAATTGTGTTAATTGTCCTCAGCTTTTCATTATCTATCTGTTGGGCATAAATGCAACCTAGTAGCAACCGTGCAATTTCACTCTCCTTATGTTTATCATCCCCCTCCCCACATCTTTCAAATACATTAATCATCACACTGGCCTGTGCATTCACCTCTACACACATGCTGGCCCAGCTCACTACTGGTGAAGGTTTTGACAATCAGACACCCACCTTGTGCTAGAGGCTGCCAGAATGCCACCTACCACCAAGTCCTCATCACCAGCTGGGTAATGAGAGATCTAGGCCCTAAACCTCATCTTAATGTCTGTTTTCTTGAGGCTCTTTTGGTACCAGCTATTACAAATTGGGTTTTCTGCATAGCAGACACTTAGACAAAGTGAGCGTACAAAAGTTTATTGAGGAGTAACACCTGTTAAAGAAAAAGGGAGGAAGCAGAATTGGGCAGGGGAAGCTGTCAGATAACAATGCCAATCTGACAAAATCTCTGCCAGACCAACAGGGAACTCTGAAGTAAACATTGTTTATCAGAGAAATCCACACCAGTTGGAAATGGCCAGACCCTTGTTTCACTACTGTGCTCAGTCATTGGCTGAGGGCTACCTAGAGAAGAACATGTGCTTGGCTTGAAATCTGAGACAGGCCCTGAGAAAGCTAACAGCTAGAGACTTCCAGGTTGTATTAAGCATGTCTTTTTGTCCTGATGCGTTCACATCTGGAGACCCTGGTGGGAACTGCCTTTTTCAGGGCTAATTTTCACGGGTAGCAAATGACTCCCAATGAGTTTGCCTTTCAGACGCCAGCCAACGAGGCAGAGCTCATACCCTAACCACCTCCCTTATGGAGCTCTCATACTCTAGGCCACTATGAGGGCCCCGCCCTAATTACCTCAGGGCCAGGTATTGGGCAACTAAGGACAGCCCCTATACCACTGAGCCCCTGAAATTATTCAAACTAGTTAATCCTAAACCTGGTTACCCTTTCTCACCTTTTTCTTCCTGAAAAAACCATAATACAGGTTCTTGCCCAGAGTTCCTCCTTCTCCCACTTCCTCCTGACTGACCTGGTACTTCACCGTGTGGCCCTGTGTGGCCCTGTGTGGCATAGTGTGCACCCTTCTCTTGGGAAATGTGGGTGACAAACTATCTTTTCGATGGTAATCATCTCTTGATCTGTTGGCCTCACCATACCTAAATAAAAATAAAATATACACTTAAAAGACAGATACTCTTACTCTGCAGGTAAGCAGCAAACTTTGTCTTGAAGGAGGATCTGAAGGAAATCTCCATGTCTGCTATATGAATGATTTTTTTTAACAGCTGAAACACAGTTGCAGTACAATGGAAAGCAGTGCATTTTTATTCACTCATTCATTCAATAATTCACAATTATAAATTTATGTAAATTATTCAGATTAGTGAATGAATGCTTAACTATATGCCAGGCAGGGACGATAGGCCCTGAGACCACATCAGTCCTTTCCCTTGTGGACCGTATGGTCCACTGTGCAATAATTTCAAAAAATGTGCCAAGGCCAGGCGTGGTGGCTCACGCCTGTAATCCTAGCACTGGGAGGCCGAGGCGGGTGGATCGCTCAAGATCAGGAGTTCGAGACCAACCTGAGCAAGAGCGAGATCCCATCTCTACTAAAAATAGAAAGAAATTATCTGAACAACTAAAAATATATATATATATAGAAAAAATTAGCCGGGCATGGTGGCGCATGCCTGTAGTCCCAGCTACTCGGGAGGCTGAGGCAGGAGGATCACTTGAGCCCAGGAGTTCGAGGTTGCTCTGAGCTAGGCTAATGCCACGGCACTCACTCTGGCCAGGGCAACAGAGTGAGACTCTGTCTCAAAAAAAAAAAAAAATGTGCCAAGTGTTGTGATGAGTATGAGAGGAGAAGTAGACTGCTTTGGGATCACATTATGGAGGAACCAAACTACACGAAGAGTTAAGAAGCCCTCCCAGGGGAAGACACTTATAAGCAGAACTTAACGATGATTCCAATTTAAGAACTGAGAAGAAATGTTTTGAAAGAGATCAGAAACGATGGTCCAAGTTGAGGGAACAGGCTAGAAGAGATACAGAAGCAGCATATTCAAGTATAATAACTAAAAGAAATTCAATGAGTAGAGTATAGAGTGCAGAGTGTGAGAAGCAGGGTGGGAAAGGAGGGTGAAGGGTAGGCAGGGGCCAGATACTACGATGCTCTGCCACCCGTGTTAGGGAGAATGGATTGTGTCTTAAATGCAAGGGAAGCTACTGGAGAGGTTTTTTTTGTTTTTTTTTTTAAATAGTGACATAACTAAATCTGTAATAATAATTCTTGTTGGTAATCGAAGAATGGATCAGCGTGGAAAAAAATTAGAGGCAGAAAGATTAATCAGAGGGCTGTGGCAGTGATTCAGCTGACAGATTACAGTGGTCTGGAGTCATATGGTGGCATTGGGGATAAGGAAAAGGAGAGAAATGGTTTCAAAAAATATTCATGCACATAGAGCATTGAGAAAAGAGACAGCATCACCTAGGTTTCTGGTATAAAACAACTGGTGTGAATGGGAGGTCACTTGTGGAACTAGGGAATACCGGAGAAGCAGGTTTAGAAAGAGGAAGGAAGAAGAAGTGGATACAGAGCACAAATGAAAAGATTAACCTCCCAAGCGAGGAGGAATCCTCTTCCACTACAACAGGAAGAATACAGGCAGATGAGTATAGATCTATAATTATGATAACAGGAAGTTGAGGGAGTGCCCATCTGAAGGCGTCTGTTTTTTTCTCCAATAGTAGAAAGGTAAGTCATCTGTTGAAAGCAAGGGAAGGGAATAAAGGGTGGAAAACAAATGTTTGGGGAAGAGTGGAAAAGATTTGGAACGTTTTTTTATAAACACTAAACTAGACACTGACAAGGGAAACCTAGCTGCATTGCTGGGCAGTACTGAAGAGCCGGTTAAGACCAATAGTCATGAATTTATAACACCATCAATCTTAAAATGGATTCTACTATGACAGTCACCGGTATTCATACTGTTCTGGTTACTGACCAAATAAAAGATCACTTAAAAGCCTTTTGTGGATAGCTTGAATAATTTTAATAATCGAGTTTATCATACAGAACTTCCAGTAGGTGAAATGATTTATGGTGTTGTGTAATAACTGTATTATATTTGTTTTATCTGATTGCTTTTCTGAACGTGAAGAAAAAGCACAAGAGTCAAATTTGCGCATATATGCAGGAAGGTGGAAATTATCCCCCATAGAAGAAAACGACTCTACACAGCTCAAGGGGGACTAATGCGGAGAACTTAGGAGAGGGGTAAAACACACGCACATCCTTCTTTATCAAGATAAAAGAGTGCCTAAAATCAACATATTTCTTTGACCTTATATTATTAAAAACTGGTAAAAAAAAAAAAAGACTTACATGAGGAAAACACAAGAAAATAACTGCAAACATGAAAGCCATCACAGTTTGTAGTGGGTGTTGGATTTCTTAAACCATATTTATATGAATTCCTTAGGAGTAAGATTGATTTGGAGAAGCAAAATAACACGTAATGGGAAATGGTCATTTTAGCAACATGCAGGGCCATTTTCAAACATGTATGAGCTCTCCACCCCTCAGCAATTGTAACCCCTACACACACAGCCTTGAGAATAAGTACATGGCAAACTGCTGAACGTGCCCAGTGCTTTACATTCATTAGTTCATTTGATTTGATTTGACTGAATGTAATTTTCACAACTCTATGAGAATGGTATTTTAACTCCATTTTTACATGTAAGAAAACTGAGACTTTGGAGATAAATAACTTTTCTGAAACTTGCTGGGTAGTAAACAGAAGAGTTAAGATTTTATTCGAGGTATATTCCAACTCCAAAGAGCATACTGTTTCCACTACATCATGCCTTCTGAATAGACAAAAGCCTTTGAAACTTGGCAGGATGTACTTATTTATAGTTTTACCTCCAACTACCACCACCAGTCATAATCCACAAAATTAAATTTAGCCACTTAGGGTTCTCGCTTCATAAAAAAGTAAAACAGAGAAAGCACCACATGTACTTACCATTAAATTGGTACTAATTGTTCAACACTTATGTACAAATACGGAAGTAACATTCATCGGGTGTCGGGCAGGTGGGAGGGGGGAGGAGGGGATGGGTAAATTCACACCTAATGGGTGCAGTGAGCACTTTCTGGGGGATGGGCACACTTGTAGCTCTGACTCGGGCAGTTCAAAGGTAATATTTGCAACCAAAGTGTTTGTACCCCCATAATATTCTGAAATTAAAAAAAAAAAGTAAATTTAACCACACTTGCAAAATCTGATTATTACCCAATTTTTAAATTCACATTTACAATGAATATAAATACTTGTATTTAAGTAATATTTTATAGCTTTAAAAATGGTGGCACATTAATTATCTTTCTTTTTCTGTCTTTACAATAACTTTGTGAAGGAGCTCATGACAAATTCGTTACCTACTACAGCCCTATGACTGCTGCCCTGGACTTGATGACTAAACAAACTCCAAATTGAAAGAAACCACTACTGGTCCACACCTTCTTAGATCATCTGCATTTTGGTTGTTTTTTTCTGCTCATATTGTTAAGACAGGTTCCATTGGATGATTCATACTTCCTTCAAAACCAGGTGTATTATAGACATTTGCAGAGAAATATGTCCCGAGTTTAAGATTTAATGACTTGAAGATATTCTCTTTACCATAATCTCCCTCCCTCAACCTCGGTAGTCAAAAGAACAAATCTCAATACTTCTTACTGCATAATTTATTTTCCATCAAAATAAACAGTTTCTATATCCCTGAAGACTGTTCCTGTCAGTCCTCCTCAGTTGGGTTGCCTTGGTTTTGCGACTATTCAATTGCTATTATTCTTCCAGCTGAACAGTCATAAATCAAGCCCGTAACAGGGAGGAAGAGGATTATCCTCCCGGGGGGATTGGCTATTTTGTATTTTTTGTATAATGTGATTCTATATTCCTTATCCTTGCAGTGGCTGCCCCTTAACAATAGAATAGGTCAAGACCTATGTTGCCACTCCCTAAGGATCTGAAGACTAAGAGTCAATACCTTTTTAAATGGTCCCTGTTATGAACAATTCCTTTGCCTCACAAAACATAATTTCCTGCCCCACCTCCCCTTCTGTGTTGAGCTCATCACAAGCATGCAGGAAGTCACTTTCAGACGGAATTCAATTTTTCCCATGACCCTGCCCTGACTCATCCCCAAGCTCTGTTGTGAACAGTAATAAGGCACCAGGATCTGCACTTACACATGAAGTTATTGGACATCCAAACAACGCATGTTGACTAAGTACCTGCTGGGTGAAAGGGCCTTTGCCATGTATTCCAGGAAACACAAAAGATGTACGTGGAAGAGAATGCATAGTTAGGAAAAAGTGATGTAAAGGCAAAAACAGAAGATAAACACTTCAAGTCCTAGAAAAAATTATTAAAACAAAGTAAATTTTTAAATGCCATTAAAATATTTAAATCATTTAGCCCAATAAGACTCTAATTTAGTCTGAGGAAAAATTTAGCAGTAGGGTAAAAAAGAAAAAGCTATGTTTGTGAAGAAGGTCATTAAAAGAATCATCTACAATTAAAAAATAGAAAATGTCTACATACTTCACATTAGAAGATGATTTCAGTCTCTTATGAAGTGTAATGCGATTCACTCTTTAAGGTGCAGCCCTTAAAAGTGTTAATAACTGACGAATCTAGGTACTATATTTGTGAGTGAGTTTGAAATTATATCCAAATGCAAAGTTATAAATATATAGCTACTAAAAATAAAGATTAGTAATAGGGATATGCTTATGAAATACCATTAAATATAAAAAGCATAATACAGTTATGCACTATGATATGATGCAACTGTGTGTGAAAGTACTTGAAGTTAACATGTGAAATGAAAATAGTTTGTTTAGGCAACTTTGTTTAAAAATTTTTTAAGGCCGGGCGCGGTGGCTCACGCCTGTAATCCCAGCTCTCTGGGAGGCCGAGGCGGGCGGATTGTTTGAGCTCAGGAGTTCGAAACCAGCCTGAGCAAGAGCGAGACCCCCGTCTCTACTAAAAATAGAAAGAAATTAATCGGACAACTAAAAATATATAGAAAAAATGAGCCGGGCTTGGTGGCACATGCTTGTAGTCCCAGCTAC
>CAUYRB010032730.1:0-12346 GCA_963574695.1 Propithecus perrieri | reverse complement strand
CCGGGCATGGTGGCGCGTGCCTGTGGTCCCAGCTACTCGGGAGGCTGAGACAGTAGGATTGCTTGAGCCCAGGAGTTTGAGGTTGCTGTGAGCTAGGCTGACACCACGGCACTCACCCCAGGCAAGAGAGTGAGACTCTGTTTAAAAAAAAAAAAAAAAAAAAGAACAAAATACTATTAATACCTCTAGTATTGCCAAAGAGATCCCACCTCAGTCAATCAAGCTTCTGGATCCGGTAGCAAGTGTTTACGAGACTGAAATCTCATATGCTGCTGGCGCGAGTGTAAATTGGTACAGCCACTTTGGAAACCTGTCTGGCAATATTGACTAAAGTTTAACACGTCTACTCTGTGACCCAGGCATTCCAATTCTAACTACATATCCAAGATGAGGGATACATAGATTCTCCAGAAGACATGTACAAAAATGCTCATAGTGCCTTTGTTATAAAAACCCCAAACTGGAAATAACCCAAGTATCTGTTCACAGTAGAATGGATGAACAATGGCACAACCATTCAATAGAATACTATGTAACAACTAGCAGCTAAAAACTAGCGCTGTGCACAACAAGATGAATCTCACAGACAGTGTGTACAGCAAAAGAAGCAGACACAAAAAGTAGGAACTGTCTGGGTCCACGTATACGAAGGTTAAGAGTAAGCACAACTAATAGATGGTTATAGACTTCTGAATAGCTCTTAGCTCTGGGTGGGGAGAGTGGGTATTGAACATTCTCAGGTACTGGAAATATTCTATTTCTTGTTTTGGATGGTGATCAAGACCACGTTACACATATGTAAAAATTCATTGAGCTGTGTCTACTGAATGCATGTTCTAGCCCCCAAAAAGTATAAAAAACAATAATATTCCATAGAAACTTCCATAATTTTCAATCCTTAGTTATGCTAATACGTCTTTACTTATTTCTCTTTTTTTAATCATTTCATATTTACCCTACAAATTGGTCTACCCATTGGGTTAAAGTTCTGTTACAGCTCGCCTTACCTTTCGTACTGCCTGAAATTCTTGATCAAGAGCCAGCAGTTTCCTCCCCGTCCCCCTTAGGTATAAAGATTCCATTCCACAACTAACAAACCAAAAAAAAGAAAAAAAAAACAAAAAAACCTTTCTAGGTGAAGTACCCAGGCAGTGGAAGTCAATAAAAATGATCGTATCTTGGCAAATCTCGGTCATTCATTAGCCAAGCCTTGTGTGCCTCTTTGTTGATACGCCAAAAGGAGAGAATGGCTACACTGCCGGCCCGTCTCAGAGGTGGTGAGATTCAGTGGGAAGATGATTATGAGCACGATTTAGAAACCAGTGATGCACTTGTCAAATGTAAGCTTTTATTACTGGCACCTATTATCGTGTAGAACACAAAATAAATGCTCGATAAGCAGCTGAGTATCGATCGATGACTTGCCAGCCAGACAGCCAGGCTGCTTCAGAAAACCCTGTAGGACACATATTCAGTACGTGTTATTTTTAAACATCTCATTGTCAACACCAATACCAAATTCTCAATCTTGTTAGGTTTCCACATCAGCCCTAGAGGGAGTTTTTATGTAAGAGTGGAACACATGATAGATCGAGTCAACCGGGTGACGGGCCAGGGCCGGGCTGCGCAGGATTGAGTCACAGAGAACTAAGCCAGCAGCCGCAGTGTGGGCGGGGGCTCTTCTCAACACCTGGCGGCAGGTGAATGCTCGCAGGGAAGAATGAGATGGGAGCAGCTGGGGGTCCTGTAAGCCCAAGGATGGGACTTAAGAGAGCAGAGGAATCCCTGTCCCTAAGGTCAGTTTGACCCTAGTGTTGAACAGATACTCTTTTCCCATGTGCACGCCTTTGTCCCTTCAAGTTCACAGTTCTGAACTTTTGAAATATCCCCACCATTCCAATTCTAGCTGCTCCCTGTGGTGATATTAAAAAGTCCAGAAGTTTTCCGTAAAAAGAGGACGCTGTCAGTTTGAAACTACTGATGCCCATTAGTTTTTTAAAACTGGCTGATGTATTTTTCTTCAGGCTTGGACAGTTGAGATTTGCTGGCCACTAATAGAAATTTTTTTTCCTTACTCCCTCTCTCCTTCCCTTCCACCCCATTCTTCCTCCTCTTAGCTCCTGTTTCTTCTATTAACATTTCCTGGGATCAGCAGTCCACTTTTTAAAATTTTAAGGTATTACTGATATTTAGATTTCTTAGCATCAACCTCTTGCTTGAAGAGGCTCTAAGACTGGCGTTCTCTGCCACCCCCAGCTAACTGACCAGCTCACCCTTGCTGTCCCCGAAGGCAGCTCACAATGCCTTCCCCATCCACCTGAAGGTCAAATGAGATAATAAATGTGAAAATGCTTTTGATGAAATGAGAAGAGCTACACAAATGTCAGGTGGTATTATTAATAATTCATGAGACGAAACACTAATATTCTCTAACCAGAGTAAACTGGTTCTTGGCTTTAGATTTTTTATTCCGCTTAGTCTCTAGAAGACAGCTTTTACTAAAAACTGGAAATGAAGGGGTGGCTCCTTCTCGACAAGTTGTTTGCATGCAAGACACTAAAGACTTAATATGTCAAGAGAGACAACTCAAAGTTAAAACCTATTGTACAACATCCAAAAAGAAAAAGTTAGAACAAAAGGCTTTTAAGACTCTTCTCTGTTGAAGCTTTGGGGAAGGTGCTGATTGCTTGAGGAATCAGCAGTCATTTAACAGGAGTCGATGACATCAGGCTGAGTCACGCTGGTGTAACACTAGCATGAGGTCATTTTAAACTAATCAAGTGAGTGCTGCAGAAAGGTGCCATTCACCATTTATTACCTCAACCAGCAACAAAAGGACTGGATTTAGTTAATGGAAACCAAGGGCTTAATGAATCAGACTAAATAAGGAGGGTGGTGGTAATTGTGTCATTAAGGCCCTAATACTGAGAACCTGTCTACTTCTTAAATTGGCCCCAAGGCCACTTTTCCAAAGGTGATTCTATGGTCATTTAAAAGCTTTCTGCTTTCAGCTGTAGGGCCTTTCTCATTGCAGTCACTGAAAAGTAGTTTCTGGGTTACCGGGAGTTTGTTCTGGGTCATTGGGAATGTTCATAATTGGTCTGCAAAAACGCTGGTAATGCCCCTCACATTCTCTCCCAATGGCAGATGTCTAATCAGCTAGTCGATGTGACTATTAAAAAAAAAAAACCACACACAAAAAACTGAGGCCAAATATATTGAATGCCTTCTAGAAACCATCGCATCAGGCAAGCACGCAAATGCTTCTAACTCAAGGAAGGTGCCACAAAAGAAAGAGAAAGGGCCCTGTGGGGGAGGGGCAGGCCAAAGGACTGAAAGATTTTACGTCTGATTGTGGGCTCCGGAACCCTCTCTAGAAAGACGACTCTCAGCCGTGTAAGGTAGGCTGACGCAGAGACGAGGTAGAAGGGTGAGAAGGTTAGAAGTAATGAGAGGACCGCCGTGTGTCAGGGCTGGAAGAGTTGGGATAAATGAAAGGGATATTTTCAAGATGATGTACACAGAGTAATAAAAGAGAACTTTGGCTTTCAGCCTGGGTATATGGGGGAGAAGTGAAATAATTAACCAACCTCAAGGAGTTGGGGGCAGGGCACGTTTGAGGTGAAGTTTAGGATATGCTGGCTTGAAGAGGCGAGTAGGGTAACCAGGCAAAGACCAAAAGGCAGGGACCCAGATGCAGGGTCCACTCTGGCCCCTGCGGTGGACATATCTGGATGGAGCTCGGCTGAAGGAGGCGTGACTCAACTGAGGGACCATCTGAGGATCCAGAATGCTGGTTGCCAATTCCAGGATGTGGTGAGGGGGGAAGGCAGAGGGGAGTAGGGTGCAGCATGGTGCAGAACACCAGCTGCCAACCTCCAGCCGGCATCCCCAGGAGCGCTTGTTAAAACACAGATCGCGGGCCCTGCCTCTAGAGCTTCAGATTCGGTAGGTCTGGAGTGGGGCCTGGAATTGGCAATTCTAACCGGTCCCCAGGTGCCGCTCTGGAGACCACAGTTCGAGAACCACTGGTACACAGGAAGAAGTATGGGCTTTGGATGCAGAAGGATCTGAGATCGATTCCCAGCTCAGTCAAGTTACCCGACCTCTCCGTGAGCTTCAGTTTTCTCAAGTGGAAAATGCAGAAATAAACTACTAACCTTGTAGTTTGTGGTGAAGATGAGAGGGTGTGGATGTATAGACCCTGTTAACAGTGTCTGGCACACTGCTGGCGCTCCATGTGTGCGCTCTCATAGGCAGGTAGGTAGGATGATAGGCAGGTAGGATGATAGGTAAGTAGGATGGTAGGATGGTAGGATGGCAGGTAGGATGATAGGTAGGTAGGATGGTAGGAGGGTAGGATGGTAGGATGGCAGGTAGACAGACAGTCGTACAGGAAAGCGCAAACCTGCTAGATGTGGTCGGGGAGAAAAGATACGACACTGAATGTAAGCTCTTAAGCGGATGGGTCACAATCATTTCCTAAGCCACAGAGTAGTCAACCCCAGGTGCTTTTGTGACAGATACCTGTGTTTGCCAGGAGGGTAACTAACTATTTAAAGATGGGGAGCAAAAATAAACATGGTAACTAGAGAGGATCTGGTAAGTGACGATAAAGCAAACCCTGGTAATGCCTGGGCCTCGCTGTCGACTGTGTGGTGACCCTAGCAGGTGAGCTTCAAAAAAGTACACA
This sequence comes from Propithecus perrieri, assembly GCA_963574695.1. Lineage (NCBI taxonomy): Eukaryota > Metazoa > Chordata > Mammalia > Primates > Indriidae > Propithecus > Propithecus perrieri. The sequence goes on along the minus strand of CAUYRB010032730.1, from coordinate 7,653 downwards.
CACTCCTGGTCTCAGATGCTGCGGGTAGGAGGCAAAAGATGGGGCAGATTGCCATTGCCATTCCCCAAACTCTTCTCTGCTTCCAGGCAAGGTTTAGGGCATAGCACGGCGCCAAAAGCAGAGTCCAGGCAGGAAAGGAGCAGAAGAGAAAAGAGGCGAAGGTAACACATTCTATTACCTGCAAGACCTGCTACATCAGCAGTCCCCAACCTTTTTGGCACCAGGGACCAGTTTCATGGAAGACATTCAATTTGTCCATCAAATGGGGAAGGGGAGGGTATGGAGCTCAGGCGGTGACCTGAGCGATGGGGAGTGGCCGTAAACACAGATGAAGCTTTGCTCGCTCCCCGCCACTCAAATCCTGCTGTGCACTCCCCCACCAAGTTTCACGGAAGACAATTTTTCCACAGAGGGGAGAGTGGGACGGTGGATCTCTGCAGCCAGGTCCCTAACAGCCTGGGGGTTGGGGACCACAGTGCTACATGATTTGCAGGTCCCAGTGCAAGTTGAAGATGTGGGTGCCCTGGTTCAAAAAGCATTAAGAATTTCAAGATAGTGACTACAGTCTTGAGCCAAGTGTGGGAGCATCCTAAGCGTGGGACCTGTCACATGCCCATGAAGCCAACCTTGGTTACAAGAGCACAGAATCCCCTGTCGTGCTGTGGCACACACAGGGAAAAACAAATGGCCTGTATTTGCAAACTCTGCAGCACAGTTCACTAGCTTTGGCAACCTCATAGAATAAAAAAGAAGCTCCAAAAGAAAATCTCTTCTCCCATTTTAAATCTTTTAAATGCAGCCTGGTACGTTAGAGCCTGACGTGGTCCTCAGAAGTGTTTTTGGATTCACATGACATTTTAAAAACTGAGGAAAGTGACTGCCTTCATAGAGGGCAAGCCTTTGCCCCTGCTCCTGGTGTCCCATTCCCACCGCCAGGCTCACGAAGGTCTGTGAGTTTGTAGACCTGGTTTGAATCCTGGACACGAAAGATCAAAAGTTCCTTGTTTGGCATCCATTATATAGTATGATTAAACTTTTAAATCCATAGTTTTCGCTGGCAGTAAATACATACTCACACATACTCCAAAACCTCCCTCTCCAACCAACCATGGCTTCATGGCCAAATCCATGAGGCAGTGTCTGCTGCCTTAGACACTAGGAGGCAGTGTTGGCCAGCCGTCAGTTTGCAAGGCCACAAGTCGAGGACATTATTTTTTCTCTCAGTCTCACTTGCTGAAGAACTGTGAACCCTTATTGTAAAGAGGTGAAGGGCCATTCTTAATTGTCTATATCTCAGCAATTTAAATGCATTAGCCTTATGGGGGACACAGTAAAAGAAAAATGCAAAGGTACCTTTGATTGTCAAGATTAACTCAATTGCATAACCATTCAACCTAAACCCACAGGGTCAAATTCCGGTTTCCAGACAGGCTGCAAGAGATTCTAGTGAATGACTGTTCCCAAACTGAGTAAGAACTTGAATTCTCTTTTCCCAGGTAAGGTTGCAATGCACTGAAGCCCAAGGCACTGCCTTTGACTAGAAAGAAGGGACATTTCCATTTAACTCCTATGGCCTGAGGCTTAACAGTTTTCCTTTGTTGGCAAAACAAGGTAGAAGTGATACCGACAGAAGCTAGTAATTGTCTAGCTCCCAAGGCTACTCCCTGGAGTTTAGAGCAGGGCCGTGAGCAATTCCAGCCCCATGGGGCCACAAATCCCTCTGCGTCCCAATTCCGGAAAAAGCCAGCAACCCACGTCTTCAGGAAATATTGAGTTCCCAAGAAGGAGTATAGAAAGAGCTATACATTGGTTTCTATCTTCTTACAGGATATTAAAGGAGATAATGCATGTACACAAATAACTACTATACATGATACTGTATTAATACTTAAGGAAATAATATGAATTTCACCATCCTTGCCTTTGGATTTTCAGAGGGGGTAGACAGTAATCTTTTATGATAGGAATTATCTGGTTTAACAAAAGGGTGGCACCACATTTCCAGGGGCAGTGGGTAGATCTCTCTGAGATATGTCTGGAAGGATGAGTTGAAGCACTTTGTAAAAGGCCTTGAATGCCAGGTTAGAAAATGTGGAGTTGAACATATGCAGATCAAGAGACAGTTAAGATTTTTACAAAAAAACCATCTGAGAAGTATCCTGCAGGGAGATCTGGCAGACAGTGTTGAGTAGATTAGATTGAAGAAAATACAGCTCCTATGGCAGAGGTGGGGCTCAGGCTATTTGCATGTGAATTCCAACTCGCTCATTTTGGGCTGTGTGTCCTTGGGCAAGCTAGCTAACCTCTCTGAGCCTGATTCTCATTTGTAAAACAAGGTTAATAAGGGCATGAACCTCACAGGGTTGAACTGTAGATTACACAGATGATTTATGTGAGGGTGGCATATAGTAAATGCTCACTAAATATTCATTCTCGATGGTGATGACATTGTGAGGAAACTGCAGTTCAGATTAAAACCAACAAAGGCAAAACTGGGACACAACTGATTCAGATACAGCGGTTTTCATCCTTGCACATGCTTTTTCAGAATTTGGGAAAGTCCTCTTGTCCTAAAATATCTTCTGCAATTCTGTGTCCTGATCTTTATGTCAAAGCACAAATTCTTTGATAAATACAGAACCTGAGGTAGCTCCACGTTCATTGTTCTGAGGAGGGAAGCCTAATCAGTTGATTATCCTGGTTAATCAATTTCTAGTTAATAGAGAGTTTATATGGCTGGGAGTTTAAATTTTCTTTCAATTTAATCCATTTATTTTCTTTTCAGCTAGTGAATTTGATAGTATCTATAAACATGCCATACAATAAAATGTATTGAAACTTGTTTTCACTTTAGGAAATATATTTTTTTCGTGTCAGATGGGTAACATGTAGACATGGTAAGAAGGTTTGAGGGAGGCACGTCTTGTACATGATCATGAAAACCCCATGATCATGCTCATGAACTACAAAAGGATCTCCTTACATTTTTAAAAGTTATCTTGATTCTTTTTTTTTTTTTTTTTTTTAGATAGAGTCTTGCTCTGTTGCCGGGCTAGAGTGCCGTGGCATCAGCCTAGCTCACAGCAACCTCGGACTCCTGGGTTCAAGTGATCCTTCTGCCTCAGCCTCCCAAGTAGCTGGGACTACAGGCATGCGCCACCATGCCCGGCTAATTTTTATATATATATTTTTAGTTGTCCAGATCATTTCTTTCTATTTTTTAGTAGAGATGGGGTCTTGCTCTTGCTCAGGCTGGTCTCGAACTCCTGACCTTGAGCGATCCACCCGCCTCAGCCTCCCAGAGTGCTAGGATTACAGGCGTGAGCCACCACACCCGGTCCTATCTTGATTCTTAAAGTTTACTTTTCCAACTTAAAAAAACTCACGAGTATCTGATTATCTTATTTATGCAGGTGAAATTCAGATAATTCAGATATGGAAAGTCTTCAGTCTATAACTCAATGCTATCAAAATATATGCTACGCAATAGATAATGATGCTGTAATAGCAAAAACAAACAAACAAACCTTTCACCAAAAGTAATTAACCTGTTTTATCTAACTCAAAACAAGCTCACTACTCTGAACGGCTTTCTTTGGCAAGAAATACATATAATTGTTTTAATTCCACAATGCCACAGGAGGAATAGTTAAAGAAATTTGAAATATTTTGGGGGGCGATGAATGTGTGGTAAAGGGGTGAGCGGGAGAGAGGTAGCAGGTTAGAGGAGATAAGCAATGGCTGTCTTGAAATTCGTGCAGAACTATCACGCCTAGAAGAGCTCAACTCATTCTGTGATGCTCTAGAAGCCCAAACAAGGACTAACCGTTTGAAATCCCCAGGAATTCCAGTCCAATTTCAGACACAACTTTCTGTCAATTAGAGTGCTCAAAAGTTGAATTTAATATAGAATTATTTGTCATTTGCTTTTTAAAAAGTATGTGCATGGTGCTATTTGAAGGAGGGGTGTTCTGTACGTATGTCCTGTGTACAAAACCCTCCTATAAAATCACACAGAAACCTAACCATGGTACCACAGGGAGGCCGACCGAAGAAGGATAGAGTGGCCTGCTTGGCACACTCGTTTGTTCTGCAAGCATTTTAACATACAATACAATGAAAATAAAAGGAATGCCCTAACAATTTTTCTGACACCGATGGTACTTAAGCAGAGCCTTGTCAACCAGTAGATACAAGTGCTTTAAAAAGAATTCCTGCTTCGGAGGAGGATGTGATCATGACAGGATCACTAAGTTGAAGTTCCCTTTTAATTTAGAGCTGCTATTAATAGGTTATTAGGTGGAAATAGACGAGGCAGGAGAGGCAGGGAAAGTGAAGTAGTCTTGTTCTGCCCGTTTCCTTACAAAAGAAGGGGGCCGGGGCCCTGGCCTCTCAGACGCGCAACAGTGCAGAATGAACAGTGGCCCTGGCGAGCGGCAAGAGAGAAGCCTGCAACCCCGTCTTGGTTTTTCCCTTATGCTTTTTTGCTTGTGCATTTCATCTCTTTGTAAGTTTCAAATTAGCACAGTGGCAGATATTATCAACAAACATTATCCCTGTCCTGAAATCCTCAAGCCAAGGAGAGAAATAGGATCAACTCTTGGGAAACACCACCCTCGCTTTGCTTCCAGAGGCTGTAATTGCCTCTGTTGGGAGAGGTATAAAATTCTGCATCCCTCTCTGCCCACAGAAACCAGTGTGAAATTCCCTTCCCTTGCATTCCTCTAGGCCGGTCCCATCCAGAAAGACTGGCTCTGGACCAGAAGGAGATGAAAGCAGGTACGATGTCTCACTGGATCCTTCTGGCTGCTGGGCCCTATCTAGGTCTGTTGGACTCCCTGGGGTGCTGTGGCCTGGTTGACTCCTGGTGCCACCTTGCCCCCTTAGCTCGTGTGCACTTTGGCTGACTTGCCCTGGCCCAGCTTTAGAGTGATAAGTTTAGTTTTGATCCCTGACGGGGCTATAATCCTTCTTATAAGGTCATCTGCCTTGCTTGAACCTTCAACCTGGTGCCATTTACATCCCTGGCATGACATATGGTATGTACAACCCCAGGTCACAGAGGAAGGAAAAAACAAGTTCTGCTCTAGTTGATGAAATATCTGATTACTTTATGCTTTGCATAAAGAGAGATTTGCTTCAGGGAACAAATAACACATAAAAACTGAAAATAGGATTGCCCTTTAAAAGGGAAAACGTCTGCTCAACCTAATTTGGGGAATGTTTCTTTTATCTCCATTGTTCAGACAAACTATACAGTTTGTGAATTCACCAGATCTTTTCCTTTATCTTGTTTGGCCATCTGCCTTGCGTCTTAGTTATTTAGAAAGTACTTTAATAGCATCTTTACCAATGAGTTAAGAAACAGAAAGTGACATAAATTTTAAAAACCTGTGTTTTGTTTGCTATTAGCTTTCTGGTAAGAATAAAATTTTAAAAAGGCTGAGTTAGAGATCTTCTCAAAATGGCAGACTAAATAATGGCAAACAACTTTCCACTGAAAACAACTAGAAAACCTGCACAAAATGTAAGAATAGTTCATTTGCAGGCACTGGGGGGACTAACAACACAGTAAAGAATTATAGGACTGAAATCCAGAGAAGTAAACCCAAGAAGGTGTGTCCAGCTTTAGGGCTACTGTTCTCCCAGGACATCTGCCAATTCCTAACGAGTTAGCTGAGAGATTGAGAATCTGAGCAGATATGTAATATTTTGAGGGAAATCTACAAATAAGGGAACCTTGAAGAGAAAAAATTCATGCTTTGAGTTGGGAAACTCAACAAGGGGTGGGGGAACCTGTGGCCTCAAAGCCACATGTGGCTCTCCAGATCCCCAAGTGCAGCCCCTCAACCAAATCCAAACGTCACAGAACAAATTCCTTTATTAAAAGCATTTGTTCTGTAAAATTTGGATTCAGTCAAAAGGCCACACTCAACGATCCAGAAGGCCACATGTAGCCCCAAGGTCGCAGGTTCCCCAGACATGGTGGCTTATACCTGTAATACCCGAACTTGGGGAGGCCGAGATGGGAGGATCGCTTGAGCCCAGGAATCTGAGGTTGCAGTGAGCTTTGATGATACCAATGCACTCTAGCCCAGGTGACAGAACTAGACCCTATCTCAACAAAGAAAAAAAAAAAAAAAGGATGAACTTAAGCCCAGCTTCTAATCATCTCAAGGCCTATATTAAAATAACATTATATAGAATTGCTATTGTCCCTAGGCACCTTCTAAAAGCAAATGTAAGTCTTCTCTACAACAGATAACATTATATAGATTCAAATTGTTTCTGCAATAATTAATATATAATGTCTTACACACAATAAAAAATAGAGTTATGTGAAGTCAAGTAAGTTGAAGCCTAGAGAAACAATAGACAATAGAAATAGACCCATAAGAGAGCAAAATAATGTAGTTCTTACTCAAAAGTTTTAAAATAAATATGCTGAACATGTTCCAAGAGATTACAGACAATCTTGAGAACTCAGCAGAAAATTGGAAACTATAAAATAGAACTAAATGAAAATTATAGGACTGAAAAATATGATAACCAAAATTAAGAATTCAATACAGTATATTACTACATAGAGAATACCTCTCTATCTGTGGGTTCTACATATGTGGATTCAACCAATCAAGTATCAAAAATATTTGAAAAATAAATTGCATCTGTACTGAACATGTACAGATGTTTTTCCTTGTCATTATTCCCTAAATGATATAGTATAACAACTATTTACATAGCATTTACACATTGTATTAGGCATTACAAATAATCTAGAGATTATTTAAAGTATATGGGAGGATGTGAGGTTATATGCAAATACCACGCCATTTTATATAAGGGTCTTGAGCATCTTCAGATTTTGGTGTCTGTGGAAGATCCTGCAACCAATCCCCTGCAGATACCAAGGGATGACTATATATGGATTTAACCTCATATTAGACATAGCTGAAGAGAGAATTAATAAATCAGAAGGTAGATCAGGAAAAAATATCTACTATGAAGCAATAAGGGACAAAATGATGGAAACAATAGAAGGTAAGACATAGAGGTAGAAGAACTAAAATATTTGTAATTGGAGTAACAAAAGGAGAGGAAAGAGAGAATACAGATGAGGGAATATTTGAAGAAATAATGGTTGAGAATTTTCCAAAATTGATAAAAGTTATAAAACAGCTCTAGAAACCCAAAGTAGGATAAATACAAAGGAAAAAATCCCACTTAGATGTATTAGAGTAGAACTTCTGAAAACCAAAGACAAAGAGAAAAATATTAAGTGTAAAAAAAAAAAAAAGACTTTCAAAAAAACAATAAGATTGATAGCAGAATTCTCAATAGTAATAATGAAATCCAGAAGATATGAAATATGTTTGAAGTGGTGAAAAGAATGAATTAGAAACTACATATTAAAAAGCAGCCTTGGGGCCAGGCGCGATGGCTCACACCTGTAATCCTAGCACTCTGGGAGGCCGAGGCTGGAGGATTGTTTGAGCTCAGGAGTTCGAAACCAGCCTGAGCAAGAGCGAGACCCCGTCTCTACTAAAAATAGAAAGAAATTAATTGGACAACTAAAAATATATATATAAAAAAAAATTAGCCGGACAAGGTGGCACATGCCTGTAGTCCCAGCTACTTGGGAGGCTGAGGCAG